>PVJA010008570.1:0-63929 GCA_004027025.1 Myocastor coypus | reverse complement strand
TTTTTTTTTTTTTTTTTTTTTTTTTTTTTTTTTTTTTTTTTTTTTTTTTTTTTTTTTTTTTTTTTTTTTTTTTTTTTTTTTTTTTTTTTTTTTTTTTTTTTTTTTTTTTTTTTTTTTTTTTTTTTTTTTTTTTTTTTTTTTTTTTTTTTTTTTTTTTTTTTTTTTTTTTTTTTTTTTTTTTTTTTTTTTTAATGTATTTATTACAGGGTCTAAATGGCCTCACTACATAGCTCAGACTCATAGTGATCCTCCTGTTTTCAACCTCCCAAGTGCTGCGATTACAGGAACATGCCGTCACATCCAGTCTCAGTTGCTGTCTCAGCATGTAGAGATCAAACCCCGGTACCTGCCCTAGTGCCTGCATCTGTCTCAGCAGGCGCTTTAATCCACTAATCTATCTGGCTGGCCCTTATCTCCCTAGAGTCTTAATTTACATTTCTCTAATGGGCTGCAGTATTGAATACTTTTTCAATTTAACTAGACCATTTTACTTCCTCTTCTGAGAAGTGTCTACTGGTTTTCATTGTCCATTTTTTGATTGGGTCTTTTGTTTTGAGGAGTATAATATTTTTGAGTTCTTTACATATTCTAGGTATCATTCCTCTGTCCAAGGTCTAGCTAGCAAAACATTTCACATGCTGTACATTGTAGTTCACACTGCTAATTATTTTACTCATTTTGACTTTACTTGAATACATAGTTAAGATACATGGATGTCCACATGCAGAAGATTGAGTCTGTGTCTTACTGTGTTCTCTCTGCCTCCTCCTCTTTTACACTCCTTCATTCCCTTTCCCTTCCCCTTCATTTGTCTATGTCTCTCCTCCTTTCTCCCCCTCCCACCTTTCTCCTCTCCTCTCCCCTACCTTCCTCACTCTTCTCTGATGGTATGCTTATGTTTCAAGCCAGACTATTCCTTTTACCGTGGACTCTTAGTCATCAGGACCAACCATGGCTTATATTCTCAGAACTCACAATCGACTCACTTAGGAAAATCCCAGGGGCCAACTCCCGATGAGCCACAGTCATTGTTGGATCTGCCACAGTGGCCAGCGGGAGGCTAGGGTACCACAGCTAGCTCAGCAGTGCAGAAACCCAGCCCTGCAGCCAAGGGTCACCACAATTGATAGTTGCCTTCAGAGCGCTATCTTTATAGTGAGGAAAGAGTGGTTTTTTCAGACAAATAAGTAATAATATACCACCCTAATTAATCAAGCCTTTAGAAGTAAACTGATAATTACCATTATGTCTTAGCCTTTGAAATAACCCAAAAGATGACATTAGTGGTATCATTGAAATTTTTCTTTCTGATGGAAGTTTTCTTTGCTCTAATTTAGTGTTTTTAGATTAAATAAGATCTTTGAAGTTTTAAATGCTGTATGAAGTTTCCTTACTTGTTTATTTATAACTGATGTCTGACTACAGAATGGTACTGACTCCTCTGTTTTCTGACTTTGTCTTGATAACTAGTATGATTTAGTTGATACAGTTCTTGAAATGATGAATTTCTAGATGTTCATCTTGAGTAAATATGTCTTTCTAGTAGTTGTGGTTTGGAAAATAATGGGAATTTTGGAATTAGCTCTGCCAGTTACTCTCTCCAGAGTATAAGAAGCCATTCATAATTTAAGATCCATGACTTCATTATCAGCAAAATGGAAATGATCATCCTTGGCTCACAGTGTTATTTTGTAGATGAACTGACATAATATATTAATATACATACTGCAATATCTACCTGCTAGATGCACAATGGCTGTTTCTCTATTATTTAATATAAATGACATCCCAATCATGGCTCCCTACAAGGCAATGAAGGGTACTCATATGCATGTTAGGCAATTTAAGACATAGCTTATGAGTTAAGGTATTCCTGTGACTCTGGTACTGCTCTAGTACTTTCTACTTTCTTTCTGTGAGGAGAAAATACCCACCACCTAGAACTTAAGGGAAGTTTATTTGGACTTATGGGTTTTAGAGAATTTAGTTTGCAGTCTGCTGACGCAAAGATAGAAGGACATGGCAGAAGGGTCTAGGGAGGAGACCTGATTGCTCACAACACCTCAGCCAGGAAGCAAAGTGAGCAAGAAGAGCCAGAGTTAGAACTGTGTACAGCCAGCTCGTGTCTCCAGTGACTCGTCTCCAGCCGAAGCCCACCTGCTTCCAGCAGTTAGCTAAGGCGCCCCTGCAATCCAGACACCTCCCAGACCTGTGAGACACTGGGAGAACAGCTTAGATATAAACCATAGCCCTTTTGTGATTAGGTAAAACATCTTGTGCTGGCTCAAAGCATGAGCTTTTGTTTGAAAATGTTAACACAGTCTCTTCTTCCATGTTCATTCTGGCTCATGAGTTTGATTATGAGTCAGAAGAAGTATTTTCTTCCTCTCCTTAGAGCTAAGCATATGTAGTTGTTAATGAGAAATCCTCCTTTTTAAAAAGATCCAGGCATGTCATCACTGCATAACACAAAGCACATGAAAAGAACATTTTTTAAAAAACGTTCAAATTGACTATATTCATCAAAAGCCAGTCATCTCTCTAAAGGTCTTGCAGAGAGAGCTGCGACATGTTAGGAAGTGGTCAATCTTCGTGTCTTATATTCATGAAAACATTAGCATTCGTGTGGCATGGCCATTAATGAGGCCCTGTGGAATTAGGACCACAAGATCTATATTAGTTAGAAGAAAGGAAGTATCAGTTGACTGAGAATGTTTGTACTTTTGATCTTGTTAAAGAGCTCAGGGGTGGGTTCACAAAGGGAGAAGAAGTTAGGACTCCTAGAACAACCTTGCCTTTCACTCCTGCTTTGTTATAAATTGCATTCAATTTTTCAAGGAACGTCTTCAGCTAAATAAGTGTGGGAAGTTATTTGTAACTTGCTAGTCATTTCACTTTGGGTTTGACTAGGTATTTGAGGAAGGCTTCATCTTGCTCGGCCTAACAGGCTAGCACTGGTGTAGTGGAACAAGCAAAGAGGGAAATTAATTTTACCCAGAGGACTTTTGACAAGAGCTTAGAGCCAGCAGAGGA
This sequence comes from Myocastor coypus, assembly GCA_004027025.1. Classification (NCBI taxonomy): domain Eukaryota; kingdom Metazoa; phylum Chordata; class Mammalia; order Rodentia; family Myocastoridae; genus Myocastor; species Myocastor coypus. The sequence continues at coordinate 60,896 of PVJA010008570.1, read as the reverse complement.
TTTCCACAGGCAGTTCAGAGAGGTGAAGGTTATTTTAGGCAAGAAAGTCTGGCTCCAGAAACTGGCCTGCAAACCCCATAATGCCTCGTGTGGCCTATCATAATTTCATTTCTAATCATCTTGACATTTTAATTTAATAAATCAATTGTGACATTAGTAAGGGCTATGTTTAAAGTGTTGTCTAACTTAATTTATTGGTTTATTTTACTATGAGACAGGTAGTCTTTGATGGACCCAGAGAAGGATAGCTACTTCTCTAATTGCACAAGCATGTAGCAATCAAGACTGGTTTCAGCTCAACTGAAATCTGTAATTGGAGGGAAATGACTTGAATGTTTGTCCTTAGAAGGTTATGCTCGGCACTGGAGAATGCCTTGCGCCATGCCGACATTTCCCTTCCAGCAGTTTATGTTCAAGTGAGCTGTGTGATCAGATTTATGGATCATGTTAGCAAAGTAAGTTTAAAAAGAGAGAGACTGCTTTCAAAGAGTTGAGAATAAATCTAAAGAGTGGAGATAAGAAAGTCTTTCTTTTTACGCAGTGGCATATTTTGTGGATCTTTGAGTCCTTCTTGGACTGCTCTCCAGTGTGGCGTCACTGTAGCAATGAATGACGTCGGCCTGCTCTGGACAGTTTTGTTTTAGACACAAGTTTCTAGAGAAACAACCCATGAGGACATTGTCTTCCCAGGGCCAGATTGCCAAGAGCTAAGTTTTGGCAGGACAGTTGGCAAGCAAACACTCAGAATAGTGGTAAGTGGAGGCTGCCAATGTGCAGAGAATCTACTCTGCATTCCTGAACGATCTGGGTTGAGGAATAATAGACAATTCATTCAACAACTATTTATGCTCTACTCTGGGCCAGGCAATGTGCCTGGCTATCGGGGTCTTACCTTCTAACTAGAGAAGTCAGTGATTTAAAAAAAAAAATGCTATGTGCTCAAGTTACAGCTTGAGGAGATAAACAGTGAATCATTGTGCAGAATCAAATGAGGAAGAGGTTCCTTTAGAAAGCTGGAGAGAAGAAGGCTTGTCAAACAGGCAGCATTTATGCGGGCACCCAAGACATTTAAGATGGCAGCCATTGAAAGCACAGCGTGGGTATGTGAGCTTTTCAGGCAAAGGCAAGGGATGTTGAAAGCAACAGGGGTGAAAGGATTGAATGCACTCAAGAAGAATGAGGCCTTGGCATTGAATTTGATGACATAGGCTGGGTCCTGATCATTCAGGCCCTTGCTGATCACGTCATCATGTGTCTCATAGAAAAATTACCAAAGGTGTTATTTTTGTTGTTGTTTTGAGAAAGGCAATAAACAGATAGAATTTATGTAATGTGAGGATTATTGGACAATGGTAGTGAAAATAACTTAGGGAGTCAGTAAAGTCGCCCAGGTAAAGGATGTGATAGTCTGGACCAGTATGAAGGTAACATGGATTGCAGAAAGTGTTTGCACTTAGTAGGTATTTTAGAGGAGCCTGCATATAAGCGTAGGTCCCTGTCTTTAGGTTCCTAACTAGAGCAGGTTTGGGAATCCAAAGGTTCCACACATCAGTTCAGAAACTCCCAAGAGAATATTAACCCCAAAGGTTTGGGCTCACAATAGAAACCAAGAAAGAAAGATCCTCTGCTTTTCATATTCCCCACAATTCTTCACATGGTGCCATTTTTCCATGCCATCTTTAACCCCTGGAGTGGAACAATTCCACAACACTGAATCCATCTTTCTGCTCTGATGCTTCGTTTCATTCCATTTCTGTTTCCAGTATCAGGACTGAGGATTCCAAGAAAGGAAAAAAGCATTTCTTAAAAATTTGGAACCCTGGGGCAAATAATGGCTAATCAGAGACTCCTCATGGGACATGCGGCAAGAGCTTGTGTCCACTGCGTGCTAGGTATTGGTCTCTTAAAAAATAACACCGTGTGGTTCATGTGGGCTGAAATCAAGTTGCTATACAAGCTAGATATTTTTCCTGAAGCAGTAAATTTAAAGTTCTTTAGGATAATTATAAATAACATTATGGTTATAATCTGTCAGAAGGTGACAGGTAGATCTGTTGGATTTGTAACAAGTTCTTAGGGTTATATGAACAGTTTTGAATCTAATGACAGGTCTTAGGCCAGGACATGTTAATAGTTATTTTATTTGACAAACAACAGTTATCCCTCCTGATCTTACTTTCTGATCTCTGGCTAAGATATAGAAACAGCTGTGACAAAGCATTACATGTCCCTTTATAAGAGAATAACTTGAGAAATCACGTGCTGAGTGTATATCACGTTTCAGGCATCTTCAGAAATTTTGGCACAGGACACTACATACTTCAGCCTATTTTGATAGGACATAAAAAGAGTAATATCTACATATCTTAGAAAGTGAAAAAAGCATTTATGCAATAAGGTTGCTGTTGTACATCTAAAGTAATTGTTAGAATAACAGAAAGCTGATGAACACATTTCAGGACGCCTGTCACTGCCCCGTATCCTGTCCTCTGCCCTTCCCAGGACCTCCTACTCACTGGATGGACCCACTTCCATTGGCCTGTAGACTCTGGCACTTCTTGGAGCTTTTGCTTCTGTTTATCATGCATAGTCATGATTAGAAACTGGAACTCTGGGTAGCTGTTAAGTCACAGGAAGAACTTTGACCTCACAGAAAGGAAGCATCTCTTAAGACAGACAGAGACAGGCCTTTTATATTATGCTTTCTAGCTAGTAAACACTCAGTGAAGATTAACCATACCAGTCCTGAAGAGCTGGCACCAGAATTACAATGTGTCTTTGAATGTTGACATTTCTAGCCAAGTCAAGTGTGCATCAGTTCACCTATAATCATGACAAGTTGATAGCATATAGCTGGGTTTCTTTGTTTTATTTGGAAAACTCTTGCAGAGTTTGTTCCTCCTTAATGTAAGTTTTTAATTACCACCACCGCCATCATCACTATTATGTAATATTTTAGTCTCAGTTTTCTTCATAATTCTGGTCATAAACTGAACTGGGTGAAAACTGAATCACATTTCCCTAAAAAGTCAACACTGAACCTAAACAGTCAATTTGATTCCGCTATCATCCAATTTAGACCCTTGATGGTGACCAGAATCATGGAAAGAATCATGTTTGTATACTATATGTGATAAATAAAAATTACGTGTATTTAAAGTAGACAATGTTTGAGACAGAGAAAGAGAGAGATTCCAATAACAGAGCTAATTCATATATCTGTCAACTTAGTTGCCTTTTTGCTTTGGTGGTAATATTTTTGTGATATACTCTCAGCCAATTTTAAGTACATAATATTATTAATTATGGTCACCATGCTGTACATTGTCTCCAGACATAGCCATTGCATAACTAAAGCATGTATTTTTAATCAGTATCTCCCATTTCCTACAGACATTATAAATGTACTTCAAGATCAAACTCTAAATGTTTTTAGTGCTGTAGGAACTATGATTTTGCAATTTTAAGAGTAACAATGTTGCAGCACCCAATAAATGATAAGAGAACTATACTTAGGATAATTCCTGAAGTAATATAAAACTTTTCTCAAATTTATACTTTCTAATTACAACTATAATATGTAGATACGCCAGAAGCTTTTTTTCTCTGTGTATTTTAATACTTTTTCGTGGAATGTCATGCACATTTTTATTTTATTCCATCCTATTTACATGTTGCTTTTGGTTCTGAAAATCTGTAGTAAAATACTTGGGATCCCTAATACCTTCAATGCCTTTCTAAGTTTGAAAAGTTTATGCAGTCAACTTTATCTGTCATTTTATCTGCCGGCAACGTTAGACATTCTCTAAATAATCTATCGGCGGCGTCTCCATCCTCTCCCTCTTGGCCTTGGCCATGTTCCACTTCCAATTGATTCTGGAGGCTGCCTCCTTCCTAGCAGGACTAGCAGTTAAGCTGGCAGCTGGGCGCCGCGCACTATCTCGATGAAAGAAAGGCTTTCAGGCCATCTTGTCTCCACAGCTCATTGATCTCCCTCTAGAAGGACTGGTGTGTCTCCTTGATGAGGCCTTCCTAGGGTGATTTAAAACATGATGCTGAGCTATATAAAGTCCTCTTTCAATAGCCTTCAGGCCAAGGGCATGCAGAGCTCTCCTTGCCAGAGCTGCCCGTGCCATTGTGTTGTGTGAAATTAGCTAATGGTTCTGCCCAGCAGAGGGAAAGTGAAAGGGAGGAAGCTAGCAGAGGTGTCTTTGTGCTCAAGCACTGTCAGGAAGTGATCTGCCTTTCTCTTGGAAAAGAGCAGTTTGCGCTTTCTAACTTTTTATATAGAAACATTGATTTGAACGAAGCAGTCTTGGTGAGCACAGGATTCTGCCTTTGCTGGTCTGAGCCTGAGGCCGCTCTGCTGTGAGCAGAACAGACCCAGCGTCATGAAGTCTCTTCCTTCATCTTCTGAGGCATCACAGTGCTATTCTGCCCCTGGAGTGACTCTGGGGTGAGCTGGGGCACCTCCCCAAGGCCCACTGTGTCCCCAGAAAGACTAGCCAGCCGCCTGCATTCAAGCTACCTGCTTGCCCCTGAGAGGGTCCAGATCCCTTGAGCTCCAGTAACCCAACAGTGAACTTTTTCTCCTCAAAATTAGGAGTCATGGGAAATAGAGCTGAACAGTAGAAAGAGGTGCACCTGACTCAGTATTCCACCAGGGTCAGCCGGTGCAGGATCGGGTACACAGCACTTGATAATGAGAGATGATTGAAATGAAGCTCTGTTTTTCTACAAATAAACAAAGTATTTTCCATTATGCTAATGACTTAAGTGTTTTGTTCTGTGTATTTAAGGACTATTAATACTTGTGTCTTATAATAGGATCTAAGGTGGGTTGCATTCTTATCAGTTTGAAAGACAATAAAAACTCGAAATTATGTTGGCACTTATTTTTAAGTCATTGAAAATTCATGATAAATAAGCATTAATTCCAACATTAAGTTGGCTAGAAATAAAAATTTATAAGTAAGAGCCACCATCCCTCTGAAGTTTAATTTGTCAAAACAAAGTGTATTGGAGAGGAGCCTCTAAATTTTGCTGAATGAGAAAAAAGCAAAGTGTAAACACTAGCTCTTTAATCTTTAAAATACTCTACTTATCACTGTGTATCTAAACAGCACATATTTTGCAAAAACCATAGAAGATCTTAATTGTATTCAATGGAAAATTTTTCTTAAAAATTAACTTTTAGAGTTCAAATTCCAACAGCCTAGGGGTGAACATTTTTGGAAAGTTTGATAAAATTCCATTTGGCCACTTTAAAGTTTTTCAAGTGTGGGGGAGAGATAACTAAGAGTTAAGGGACAGTTAGGAAAAACGTGTATTTCATCAGTTAAGAGAATTACTGATGCTCACAGATAACTGAACGGCTTTCGTTTTAAAAGTCAGACTAGATGTGGGTGATACTAATGCATTCTTAAATTCATACACTGTTTTTAAGACGAATGCATTCATAATTCTGTATTAAGTTTGTACATGGATTTATTTCCTGCAATTTTGGATTCATTTTCATAACCTTTTCACTTTACTAAGTCCAAATATGATAAGAAGGAGAAGGATAGACTTATAATTAAAATGACCTGCCTTTGGTATGTCTCTGGCAGTACATACAGCACATTAATCTAACCCTCTGAGCCTTGGTTTGCTCAGCTGCAAAATGAAGGTACTTGAGCTAACTGTCTCACTAAGTATAAAATCTTGAGCACAGTCTCATCTGTAGAAGCTTTTCGTACCTAGAAACTTCTCATCTAATAGCTGCTGTCACTGTCATTAATGTTACTCAACAGGCAGTGAACTTAAGATTAGATTTAAAGCTACAGTTCATAGAACCCAAGCCCTGTATATTCTGTTCTGACAGTCATTTTTTTCTTAAATCTATATTACCAAAAGTGAGTGAAGGCACCGCCAATTTTAAGCACTTTGGGAAATTATTGAATCTTAGCTTTAGTTCTCTAATTTGCACTACTAAAATAATGGTCTTTAAAGAAGCAAAGATCTCATTGGTATTGGAGCTGTTAACCCTAGTAAGTGCAAGATTTCCTAAACACTGAATAGCTTATCTCAATATTATAAATAGTACCATGAATTTTTAAAATTTAATAAATATTTTAAAAAATACTACCATGTATGAATTACCAAGTATAGACACTAATGATTTTTTTCTTCAAGTGTAGAACTGTGAGAAAACTTGGAAAAAAAAGAAAGGTGAAAGTGAGTATTATTTAGAGCATCAACAAAGCAAGAAAAGTAGTGCTGAAAATAAAAGGTTTAGAACATAAAGCTGAAATAGCTTCTTTGCCAAAGAGTCTGTATCTTTTTCAATTAGCAGTACTTTCTATTTCTTAATATTTATTTAATGTGTTTGGTACAGATTCTCACTTCAAGATCAGACTCATAGTGATCCCCCTGTTTTCAGCCTCCCCAGCACTGGAATTACAGGCATGCCCCAGCATGCCCAGTCTCAGTGGACAGCTCAGTGTACCCAGGGTCAGAGTGGGAGTGGGGCAACATAATGGTCCTATCACTTAATATTGACAACTGAACCAAAGATATTCTCCCCATGGAGCTCTGTGTGTTTATCCGTGTGAATCCAAAACAATCATGTAGCGTTGTCTTTTATTTCATTAACTCAGCCACTGATGATCATCCAGTTAAGAAACAACCTTTAGTTTCTTAGAGTATAGATCTCAGGGTGGGCAGTATTGTGTTACAACTCTTTAAAAGGCAAGGGTCACACCTCCTTGAGTCTCTTTCCACATCCTGATTTTCTTAAGCATTAGTCCAAACTATCAGCATAGCATAGGACACAAAACTTGGAGCTGGGTTTACGTAAAAAAGGAACTAATGGCAAACTAATACAAATGGCAATTCAAAAGTAACCAGGGCAAAATATTTTTTAAAACCATCACGAACAGATGGGTATAGGAGGGGCTAACAGAAATTACACAACCATTCATGAAAGAATATAGACCCAAGTCAGTGATCATTGTGTTATTAAGAAGGAAAGTGCTCTGCTTCATCTGTTAGTAGCAGAGAAAACAAAATTACTTGTGGCATACTGTGCAACTGATAGCAGTGCACTAAGATGTCTCAGCCGTTCAGATTAGAGCCAAGCACCGTGCTCAAACTCTTTAAGAAAGGCAAGGACATGGCCGTCAGGAGCTTGGTGGACAGTGCTAAAGAGGAAATATATATGAAGAGGCAAAAGGGAAAATTTTTTTAAAGTATAAAATGGAAAGAAACCTTTGGAAATGGGGGAGGATGGGTTGAAGGGAGGAAAGTGGCTTGGGAAAAAATGAAGTCAAAATCTATTTCGTATGGGTATAAATGCCCTTGACGAATATGATCATTATGCATATCTAAAATGTACCAATAAACTTAGTTATTTTTAAAAAATAAGTAAATGGGGAAAACAGTTGAACAGTTATTAAAAGCTGCAAAGTGGTGCTGATCTTAGAGTACCTAAGAGTGAAATGTTCTCATTTACATATTCAGTTATTCAGGACTGTTTCCCATTTGTTATCTGGTTGTTGAGTCAATTCTCTAGTGGGAATAATGGGAACTGCCAACTTTTACAATAATAATGGTAATACCACTAGATTCTGTTCCAGTTTGATAGTCTAGACTTGTCTTAATCACTTTCTTGCCACTGGGGCAAAAAGACCTGGCACCTACAATTTGAAGGGTGAGAGAGGTTTTGTGCCTCCCAGCTTCTATAGAGTTCAGTCCATGGCCACTTTCCTCAGGCAGAAATGGGGTGTGAGAAGGGCCTGCCAGGGAGGAAAGTTGCTCATGTCATGGGGCTCGCAAGCAGAGTGCAAGGAAAGGCACTAGAGACAGAGATGTCCCTTTCTGGTCATGCCCCCAGTGACGGCTTCCTGGGCCAGGCCCCACTTCCAGCTGTCACACCCATGCCTGAGCCCATTGCTGAGCCCCTTGGGGTGAGCAGAGCACCCCTGTAACCCAGTACTTCCAAGAACCCCACCCTGAGCGCAGGAGAGTGTGGGGAACACTCCAGATCCACACCAAGCCAGATGCATGATCGCTTTGTTTGCACTTTGCACACCCCAAAAGCTGGCAAACCCAAGTTTCTTCATAGATGCCTAGCCAAGTCATCTTCCAGGAAACTTTAACTTTCATGAAGCTATTCATAGTTTTAATTCACCTCACTTAGTGTGAAGGTTTGTATGCTTACTACAGAAATACTGCTATGCGTTGGGTTATTACATGCTACCCTGACCCTTTTCATAGAGTGAAATACCATGTCCCTGTCTAAAACTGGAAAAGTTCTGGATTCTGTTACCCATGTGTACTCAAGGGTACGAGTAAGGGAAAGGGAACCCGGTACTTGCTGGGCCTGATCCTCTAGAACCACAGAGCTGAATCCGGTCCCTTCTCCACTTAATGAATCTTCTGATACTGGAGGCCAACTATGAAGGTGCTTCCTAGTTTTCTGTTGCCTTGACACAACATCCTTAGTTCCTTTCGTTGTCTTGGAGTCTCTTTGGTGTCTTTAGCATCCTCTTTAGCATCCCCTTTGCCTGGCCTTTGCAACCCGGTCTGTCAGCCCTTCATCCTCTGGTCTTAAGCTGTCTCTATATAACAGATTACAGGTCCCAGCTTCTTGCCACTGCCCAGGTCTAACCCTTCACCCTTCTTGTTCTGGGAGCAGTTCTCGAAGCTGCACCATTTCAAAATCAATGTTGCCCAACCCTAGGGCCATTCCCTGAGGAATGGATATCCTAGGAAAGTCTTGAGAAACATGAAGGGAATGGGAAGTCAGATTTTCATTTTCCTATAATTATTCCCCTGAATGCTGCCTTCTCAGAACCCTGAACACTATTTCCTTGTTCTTCTTTCTGGGTTTAGGACTTGTCAACAGACTTTACTGGAATCCAACAAAATCAAATATCTGGCCTACTAGAGTTTATGAGACAGTGAGATAAGATGTCAATAAATATATGTAACAAGGAGTTGGCAAGATAGCTCAGCAGACTAAAGCATTTGCTTCAGCATGTTCAGGGACTGTGGTTCGATCCCCGGCACCACGTGTCACACCAGCCCCGCCCCCAGGGCAGGCTGAGTATGCCAGAGTCCAGGCATGGTGGTGCATGGCTATAGTCCCAGTGCTGGGGAAGCTGAAATCAGGAGGATCACTATGAGTCTAAGCTACATAGTCAAACCCTATAACAACCAAATGCATTGTAAGTAAGTAAGTAAGTAAGTAAGTAAGTAAGTAAATAAATAAATAAATAAATGGGTCCTGATAAGAAAGTAGAGTAGTCCCAAGGAAATACATTTGTAGGAGGTGAATGGCCTTCTATAATCCAGCCAGGCAATGTCTCTGAGAAGTGTACAAACAGGACTGGAAGCAGGTGAGGGAAACTTGCTGATATATGGAGGAACAACATTCCAGATGGAGCAGCAGGTGCATGTGTTTGACAAGAAGCCACAGATGAGAACAGGTTGAGCAAGAGAAAAGCAGTGAAGGTAGGCTCAGGAAAGAGGCCAGGAGGTGTGGTCTAGTGGCTCATCAGGAGACCAGGCTTTGACAAGAGAACACAGAGCAAGGGCCATGCGTGGCACTACTAGTGTAGTATGAGAAAAATCAGGGTTTTGGAGGGTCTGGTGTTACCCACAAGTGCAGTCACAGTTCGGCGTACTTAGGACCAGTTGCCTAATAAAACAGGAATAAAGGAAGCAAAGTTGGTGGTTCCCTGCAGCTCTTCTGATGAGTTTTGTTCACTTAAAGGATTGCAGCAGAAGAGACCCTTAGCTTCTGGGGAAGTTGGATACGGTTTTGTGAGGTCTTTGCTTTTCTTTCTTGATCATAAGATAAAAGGCGTATTTGTAGCTAGATAGGAATTATCCAGTAGAGGAAATACTGTGACCTTTGTTCTCCTTAAAATGTGTGTCTTTTTGGTCTATTCTTGTCTGGTATCTCTTACATCTTACTCCTTAATTAAGCCACTCTTCCTCTTGAATAATTCTAAACTATTACAATATATATAGCCTTGTTGTACTCTTTTATGAGCTTTATGAAGAGGAAATTGTATAAACTTTGTATAACCTACTTTCTTTGTCTTACAGCCCTTGTTTTCCCAACATGTACCTCCAAAATCCTCCCGAAAAGTAAGATGCAAATGATCTAAATGTACCATCCTTGGTAAAGGAGTGTCAAAATGAAAACCACAATATAAGTTTCAATAGATCTTAACTTTATATTGCCCCAGCTTTAATCAGAATTTTTCTGAGCAACTTGTAGAAAGAAAAGAGATTGTGGAAATATCTTGAGAGGCAGAAAGAATAAAAAGATGTTTGCATGAAAAATATCAAATGTAGTAAAACAATATTCTTCTACAACAAAAGATGAACTTTGCTGTCAAATATAATTTTGTAATGGTTTTGGCTATGATGATGCATGGCAGGAATTTGTTATATTTACTATCATAAGTTTGTGGTGCCAGTGATTATTGATTTACCATTTTAAGGAAATCTAATTTATCTTTAGTATGTACAGAAAGGATATTCTTATAGGACTTAGAAATAGGCACGTCAGCTCAGTTACTTTTGTAAAATCTGAGTTTAATAGGAAAATAAAAGATCCACAAGAAAAAGCCATTCATTTTTTTCTCTAAAAGATGTTTTAAAATCAGTAGTGTACAATGCAATTATTTTAAACCCATGGGTCATGAATTTTTAATAATAATAATATTATTATTGTTGTTGTTTTATGGCCAGCTCAGCCTGCCCAGAGAGTGGGGCTGACACAGCATGTAGTGCTGGGGACCAAACTGCAGTTGCCTAAGCTTGCCTGAGCAGGCACTTTATACTACTGAGCCATCTCTCCAGCCCTATGCGTTTTTAATTGTTAAATTAAGCTTATCAGTACATTTTAGATAAAGTCATGATAACAGTCATCATAGGGAATTTGTACCTGTATGTGACATATATTCAGTCTTCTTTCTCCAATCTTTCCCCAACCTCTTCCACACTTCAACCTCTCCCCTTTCCCTTATGTACAGTTTTGATTTCCTCAGCTGTACAAAGCTGTTTAGTAACAACACCTGCCTTATAAAGTCACCCTGTTTAACCATAGTTGTTTACTATAAATTCATTAAGTGTTCACTCAGAAAACCGACTTTGGGTTATCTGGTTCATGAGCATCCCATGAGAGATATGTTAAATGTATGAAATGAAGATAACATTACACATGTGACATTTCTCTTTTCCATTAGCCTAGGAGTTACTGAGGATAGTTTGGCATAATTTCATGTTGAATTCTTACAGTCTTCTTTTAGTCCTACACTGAACACATAGTGATTTCCTGTCAAGATGTAAGGAAGTATCTAATACTCCAAAGTATTTCATGTATTTAAATTTTATGTACATTTATGCAAACCAGATTGTTATTTGCAGATTGAATTGTAGCGGAAACTCAAAAAAAAAAAAAAAATCAAGTCAAATGAAATCCTGGCTAGTTTAAACAAACTGTGAATGAGATATCTAGATTTTTTGCTAGAGATATAAAAGACAAAATATTTGTATAAAGTCTTGTTGTTTGCTGAAACTTAGCCCTGTGATTTTTGTTAGCTCAATTATAACCAGCCTATACATCATCATTCATTCACTGAGTTGATTATTTTTCAAACATCTAGTTTCAAACATAGGTTGGCCTTGCTAACCTTAATACTAAACTCTGAGAGTGTAAACATGGCTATACCTGACCATGCAACATGAAGAACTTATATTCAGAAGAGGGAGAAGAGAGATAAATACCCATACATCTTCTTTAAGAATCTGAACAACATTATGTAACAATGTAGAGAGCTTCATACATAACCCAGCCTAGAGGCCCTTGGTATAGAAAGCTAACTTCGCTCTTGAGTGACCTGTGGAAGAACACAGGAAGCGACACAGAGATCAGACTGTCCCAGAGAAGCAGAGTTAGCAAAGATGTCTCTTAGAATGGAGGGTAGCTCTATGTTCATAGAACCCAGGGAGCACTGTAGTAAAGGAAAACACAGCAGTGGTTCAGGTGGTATGACCGACAGACAATTAGAGACTGGAATTGCAGGGTCAGGACAGGTTTTATTACAAAGGAATGATAAATAACAAGACTTATTAATCAGTGGTGCACACACAGAAAGGGTGGTGAAGATGAGGAGCAAAACCTGAAGTTTATCCAGAAGTTCATGAATAATCATGCATACTTACACCCTTAACCAGGGCCAGGTGTGTGTTGAGGGGGAGCATGTGCTTGGAGAATGTCTCCTATGTGCCCTGTAGAGGAGCTCAGCTTGAAGATCCCAGCTGGAGGCACAGATGTAGAAGCCTTTGGCACAGAGAAAATAAATGGATTACCAACTTGAGATGTGCTATGTATACCATGGAGTCAAGATTGAAGTCCTAGGGTAAAAGAAAATAGGAGGACAACTCAAGTAACAAGAAGCGGTAAAGGAAGTTAGGGAAACACATCCAGAAGGATAGTTGGAAGCCCCAACTCGAGGGGTGGGGCCAAAAGACCAGGGCGGGGCCTGAGGGGCGTGGCTTGAAGGGCATGGCCACGAGAGGCATGAACCATTAAACTGACAGTATAGCTCTCAGAGGTTCTCTCCCCCTCCCCCAGGTCTCTTCGAGGTATGGAGTGAATCATCCTGGACACAGTAGCATAGTCTCGAGATTTTGCTATGTAATTCAGGCTGCTTTAAATTATGAAACCTGTGGTAACTGTGAGCTAAATAAAACCTCTCCTCCCCTAAGCTTGCATGTCGGGTATGTGTTCCAGCAATGACACAAATAGTAAGACACAGAGAAAAAACATTTCTGAGGTGGTTCATCCATGAATTATGATTTTCTGGATCGTAATATAATCTTAGTCATTAAAGAGATTTAAGCTACCAAAAATCTATTAAATTGATTTTTATTTCCATGAATAAAAAATCCTTTCATCTCATCATCCTTACATCCTCCATGCAGGTAGCATAAGGAAACACTAGCATTGACCATCTCTGCTTTTCGACTCTGTATATGTTCAAGGAATCCATTTGCAGGTTTTGAAACAAAAGCATAGATCACACATATATCTGTCATATGTATGTCGTAGAATCATACATTTCGGATTAAAGATATTCCTCAGACTTTAGTTCCTCTTACTGATTGATGAGCTTGCTTGCCTACAGGTCCTGGGGGAAGTGAATGAAATGTAGTGTGGACAGCCCCTGTGTTGGCCACAGCCCCCAGGAGCCAGGCTTGACCTGTGGGGCCACAGAGTGTCACATCTTTCTGCGCTGCTGCCATCCCTGACTCACGTTCCTGCCACCCTGCCCTTTGGTTGAAGCAGAGTGAAAGTTTATGACTGCTACTTTTCTCATCACGGGCTATGTGGTACTTATCCAAGTTCTCATCTGGTACTGTTAGAGCTACACAGGTAGTGTTTTCTTTGAAAAAGTGAAAACCCTCAGAAAAGACATTCAGAAATATGTGCCTGAAGTAAGTGAAATTGGTTTCATTTGTAATTTTGTAATAATCAGAAATGACATTTTGGTTGGTTTTTGTCTTCCTAGTATTTTGAAAGGTTTATGTGGTGTGTGTGTGTGTGTGTGTGTGTGTGTGTATGTGTGTGTGTGTGTGTGTGTTTATATGCATGCATGCATGCTTTAAGGGATTGTGATTATAAAGGAAAGAAAACAGAGCCAGAAAGAAACTTCTGCAAATAACCTGTAATTCCTCAAAGCATCTAATACTTATATTTGTCTGGATTAAGAACTACAACCTCAAGCCAGCACCCCCAAACCCCCTTGGGTAGAGTCTCTGCCTCTGGCTCTCCCCTCTCTTTGGGTAAGAAAAATTAATGTAGGCCAGCTTGATGGTGTTAGGCTTCAGCAAAGCACATCGTGAAGGGTAGGAATGATAATGCGGTCTGCTCTTAACTCCCTACGGAACATCTGTCTCCACTCTGTCAAGAATCCTAGCCCTGGGGCCAGGGAAATAGCTCAGGGGCATAAGTGCCTGCCTGGCAAGTGCAAGGTCCTGAGTTCAATCCCTGGTTCTGGAAAAAAAAAAAAAAAAAAAGAATCCTAGCCCTGTGGCTGCTCTGTTCTGTGCTACTTCCAAATATCGCCAGGGACAAAGGTCGTGATTCTGGGCATGCTGAGCCCAAGCCAGCAGGCAGTAACTGGTCACAGTCTCCCTCAATTGCAGTTCTTGATGAGACTTGGTTTTTCATGTTCAGTAGCAGGAGAGTGGCTCCCCTTCTCTCTGGGGCTGAATGGTGAGTGTATCTGTTTCCTTGATACGTGGCCTTCACTCTAAAGGGAGAAGACGCTCTGCCTGCAGGCTGTGAGGGCGTCTGCCGTCTCTTCTCTGTGCTTGAGCATCACCCCTTCCTCATCCCACAGACATTTTCAATTTAATCATGCTAAACTTTTTGTACATGTTTGCCTGACAATAAAGGGTCTGGGGCTAGACAGGGAGAGTGCAGAGAATCCATCTTTATTAGAAAAGAAAGGAGAAACTTCTTTGTTTGGATAAAACCCTTACTATAAATGAATATAAAATAAGGACACAATTTGAAGAAAAATAATGGAAATGCAAAGCTAGCTTTAGCAAACTCTTAAGAAAGAACTACTTTTTTTCTTACCTATGGCTATCTTCTCTATTATCTTATAAACTTTAAAAGTATTTTAATTCTCCTGAACTCAAACTTTCTTTGCTTAATAACTTTTAAGAGCTCAACATCCCGAAACCAAGTGACACTCTTGCCACTTAGGATATTTATTTGGTGGGACGGGGGTTCAAACTCATGACCTTGCTCTTGCCAGGCAGGCACTCGTGCCACAGAGCTATCTCCCCATCCCCTCAACTTTCTTTTTTATAAGATAATTTTTAAACTAAAACTCTTTTGCAGTTTATACTTTAGTATTTTAAAAGTTTTTCCTTGTTTGTCTTTTCTTGTGACCAAGAAAACAGTTTCATTTAGGGTCTGACCCTGGAGTCACAGTCCCCACCAACAGCATTGCTACTCCAGCCACTGGTGGGTCCCTATCACTGCACCCTGCATCATTATCCATCAGTGTGTTACATTTCTTTACACTGATAAGCTTGAATTTCAGGTTTCTCCATTTCTTCCAGAATTCCTTTTTGTCTTTATGGATGGGCTATTGATGGCACAGGTTGGCTGGTGCAGTATAACCAGATATGCAGTATCTTAGAAAGTGGGCTCATAGCTTTGATGGCTCCCTATAGGTCAGCCCCTTGTGCCCCACCCCTAGCCACCCTGGTACACGTCTGTACCCCAGAGCATGTGGGAATTGGAGGTTTTTAGTTCAAGAACTCCATTTGTTTAGCTATATGCTAAATGCAAATTCAATCTTACTGTTCTAACTTGAGGAACCGCTTGAAACAACTTAGTCATCTGCTCTGATGATTAAGATAGAAAGTCTGATTAGGAGCTTCTACTTAAGGCAAACATGCTAGCAGAAGTGAGAATGATCACAGCCCAGGATCCCAGGTAACCAAGCATCCGAGGAAGCAACAGAAAATGTAAGTAGCAAAGCTAGCAAAGTACAGGCTGCTGGGGCAGCCCCGGGAACCTTGATTATCCTAGGAAGGTGGCCTTGGATCAACACATTGAGCAGTGGTTTGACATAGGCCACCAAGTAAAAATTCAGTCTACTTATGGAAAAAGGACAATTGAATTCACCTTAAAATGACCTCATTCTAAATTGATTATATCATGATTGGTCCTTGAAGGGAACATGTTTTTATTGTCCAGAAATCACAAATTCATTTGCCAGAGTAAATCTACTTTTGGGCAAAAATCATTCTCCTGCTATTTGTCACCTACTGGTTGTCTGATGTCTTTCCATGTGTCTTTTGATGCTTTTCTCATTATTAAACTTTCCTTTAAAAGAAACAAAATGCTTCATTCTCTTCAGTAACTTTTGGGTCCCTGTCTACAGGACAAGTTTAAGGGATAACAGCATATGGTTAACCTTTAGTCAGCATTGTTTTCTTTGTACAGTTTCATAGACAAAGATAGAGAAAAATGTCACCATAAAATTTTATGACTATTATCTACCACTTAATATCTTTCTCTTTCTTCTGAAAGTTAATTCTACATTTCCTGTTTTCTATTCTGGTTCTTACCGTGGTATTTCACTTTGTTTTGTTTTGTTTTGTTTTTCTGAAGTCACTAAAAGTGATGAATGAGGAATTTCTTTTCATCACCATATGATACAATCCTGCTCATATTTTTCTTCTCTTATCTAGATTGCTGATTAGAAATCAGAGCTATACAAATGAGCCTCCCATGGGTGTCGTCCTAAATTTTTTACCTCCTTCTTTAGGTCTCTATTAGGGCAAAATCTTGATTGACAAGTGGATAGGCAGATCTTCTTTGGGTCAATACAACCATGTTGAAAACAATTGATCCTCATAAATCATACACGAGAGCTGTCTCTGTGTGCTGCCTCTAGCCTCCTCTTAGTCTGGAGGTTGAACTCAAGCACAGGCATAAGTTGGAAGCCTGAGGATGGCCTTCATCAAGCCAGCCACAGTTTCATCTCTCAGTTTGTTTTCTCGGTTGCCAGTGACTTGTGTTCCTTTTTATAAACCCAGTGTGGTCTCTCTTTTGACTTCTCTCGCTCTTCTTAAATGGGACACATTGGTCATTTTGTGTTTGTAGTTTTAAATGCTGGCTCCACTGGGTCTTTGCACTGAAAGTCTTTGATGCCTTTCTTTGACATGCACGCCTTTTCGGAGCTCAGTTTCTGAAGCATCAGGCAGTGCTGAATGAGGGGGAAGGTAGGAGCGGAAGGCAGTGGAAGCTTTCGTGGTTACTCCAAAAGCCCTAGTGCAGCTGCCCACCTCCTGGGCGATGGTCATAAGAGGGCTCCAACTCTCTCTATGGGCTGTTTTCCCTGTGCTGTTTTATTTTTTGCCAATTCTAGCAGCATCTCTGACCTCTAGGAACCCATTCTTTTTCCTGTCTCAAGTATGGAAAAAAATTCTTGTGGTCAGAGTTGTGTTGAAATAAAGTTGCCCTTGGCAGAAGCAGAGTTCAGAAGCTCCAGGTTCGGGGGACACACCAGTGCTGAAGTGAGTGAGTTTGCAGCGGCCAGGTCATAATCAGGTGAAAGGAGGGGCAGAGGAAGAGTTGTCCTGTGAGGCTGGCCAGGCTGGGCTTCTGGGAGTGTTCCTGTACCAGTCACGGGGTGCTGTACCTGCAAGGGGGGCCTGCGGGTCCTCATCACACACCTGTCCCAGAGACACTGAATCAGAATACATAAGAGTGAACCTGGAAAACTACACAAGTTCTTCACAAATCTTCTGCTCCTAAATTGGAAGAGCAGCCTGTTTGACATTCTGGTTGTCTGCTGTTACAGTTTATGTATAGGTGTTCCCCCAAAACCTCATGCAATCATGGGGTGGCTTCTCGAATTTGTAATTGATTATTGTGGAAATGGGTGCTGCCCCTCCCCTGGGGCAGGTGATTGGCATTTCAGTGTAAGGTAGGAAGAGAAGTTAGCCATTTAAGCTGCTGCTAGCTCTCTCCCTGCTCTCTTGCTCTTGCCTGCCACCACGAAAGGTTGTTTTCTGCCTTGGAGCCAGCTGAATATGGATTGGAACCTCCAGTAACTGTGAGCTAAAGAAACCTTTCCTTCCCTCATTTTGAGTTTCGGGTATCTGTCCCAGCAACCAGAGAAGAGTAACTAAGACAGACATTCTGGTTGTCTGCTCAAACACTCCCTGGAACTACTTAAGTTTGCAAACCTAGACAAGCTAAGGAAGCCCTAACTCATCTCAGTCAGGTAGGGAAGCATCTGAGACAGAAACCTTCAAGCCAGTTAGAGCCTTGGCCCCTGGTAGTCCAGGCTCCTCTGACCTCCAGAGGGAAAACTAGCCACCGTTCTTGAAGCTCAGCATGGCGCAGCCTTTGCCTCCATTCATCTAGACTTCATATTTCCTTCCTTTAACCCTCAGCCCCATTTTTCTTTGTAAGCTAATTCTGACCAATTAATATTTCTCATTTATCCATGGCTCAGCTCTCAGGAAACCCAGAAAGACTTCCCCGTCTCCTGCCTTGCGCCCCAGGAACCTCAGCCAGCACACGGCCATACCTTAGGCAGGTTTAGGTGCTTTCCTTAGCACGTTGTCAGCGTGTTGCTTGTGTCTGTCTTTCCTGCTCATCCCTGAGTGTAACTGTCCTTATGTAACCGAGCTCCTCCCAGGGATTGAGCCGGAATCATGCTCTATAAATGCTTGTCAAATGAATGGAGGAGCCAGAAGATCTTGTGAGGCCCCTTGACGCACTTTCTCCTCCGTTTGCACTGCCTGCCATAAGGAATGACTGGATTAACTCATGTGTAAGATGAAATATGTTTGTATTAGAATCAGCTTCTTGCAATTCATACAAAATTGTGTTTTGAGAAAAAACGAACAGGGAGAAAACTGGGTGTTTTAGGGGATCTGAACACTTGTGAAGCACATTTTTTTAATGCCCCAGAATGCTTGAAAGAGCTTCAAGTAAATTTAAGAGAGGATCTACCAGATTTTGGCTAAGTGCTAAAAAAAAAGTTTCCTTAATTCCCTATCCAAATACTTCAGCTTAAATTTACTGGTAGCTATTTCAGAGGAAGATGAGGACTGTGCAATTCTCAGTTTGTTATAAAGAAAATGTTTTTGGCTTCAAATGTTTATACAAAGGATTAAAGGCAATTTACAGCTTGAACAGAAAGTAATAAAACGATAACAATGGAGTGTCTTCTAAATTGTCATTTTCTGGAATTACTAACAATATCAGCCCAGCAGGCATTTACATTTAAAAGGAATTATGTTCATTTGTCATGCTTTAAGGTAAACTATGACATCAATCTTGAACTGCTAACCTGGATTGTGTCACTCTATTGTTTAAGATGAGGGATTGAGTCAGCTGTAGAGAAGATGGATTCTGTCATTAGATCATTTACTTCAGGACTCAAGAAACAGATTTATAATTTATCTCTTTCAGAAAGTTGGACTGTGAAATCTACATGAAATGTATTTTCATAATATCAAGCTGCAACCTGTTTAGGTTTTCCAGAAATGTTCAATTTTTAATTCCTTAGGGGAAAAAAATCACAAGAGTAAAAACAAATGAACCTGACAGATTATTTTCCTCCCTATGGTGCCTTTTTGTTGTTGTTGCTGTTGTTAAGAGTACCAGGTTATAAAGTTCCTTGCTGTTTGCTTAATTTAAGCAACGATAGCTTTTAAGTACTTTACAATTCATGAGGAGATTTTTAAGTGAAATTGTACTCAGCCTTCGCAACAGGTGAGAGTAGTAATAATATCATACTTTGCATGTAGCGGAGTCCTTTTATTATTTGAGGGAGTACAGAGCATCAGAGCATTAGGCCATGGTCACAGTCAAATAATATAGGATCTATCTCCAAACGACATCCTGTCTAACTACTCCTCTTGTGAACTCAATGCTATTCGCTTTGGACTGTGTAGAAGAGAAATCCTGGAGGTGTTTGTATTGTTTGTTCTTTGTTACCAATAAATAATGATTGGTTCCTATGCTTGATGGATTTCAAGTTATAAAAAATAACCAAGTATTGGTTACAAATGATTTTTATGCCTAATATAGTATGGAAAGTGAATCTGACACCGTTTTAAATAAACATATTGGGTTGGGAAGATAGCTCAGTGGTCTAAGTACCTGCCTGGCAAGCACAAAGATGTGTGTTGGATCCTGGCCCTGTGCCGTAGTGTGCTGTGCTAGCCACTGAAACAGGGTATGGCATTGAGCACCAATGATCCCAACACTGGAAAGGCTGGGACTGGAGGTTCACTACAAGTCTGAGCTGTGTAATGAGATCCTGTACCATAAGTAAAGAGGAAAAATAATAATAAAAATAAACATAAATTGTGTATGATCCTCTTTAATTGTATTAAAGGTTCTGGAATTTTGTTAGTATTTTTTTTTTTTCCAGAACTGGGGTTTGAACTCAAGACATTGCACTTGCCAGTCAGGCACTTGTGCCACGGAGTTATGTACCATGGAGCTATCTCCCAGCCCCCTAGTATTTCTGATTTACATAATGTGCCAATCTTATGGACATGATAGAGGCCATTTCTGGACTTAACATCATGCAGAGGTTGAGACCCTCTGCATGGATAGTCCTTAACAGCTTCCCTGTCTTATGTTACTATCAGGTACCACATAGTACTTCTCCAATAACTCAAATCTTTTGTACCTTGTGAACTGCTCACTCCTAACGGAGTCCATCCTGGTGGTCTTTGTAGGTTTCTGTTTAAATCTACTTTCTTCTCTCTATCAGAGTAAAAGAAGCTGAGGAGGTATGCAGGCAGAAAAAAGGAAAATCACTTTATAAAATAAAACCAAGGCATGACTCTGGAATCGTAAGTACTAACTTGTTTTCAACTTGGGCTTTTCCTTGGCTCCCAACCTTATCCTCAGAATATATGCAGGCTTAATTATTTTCCTCTTAAATTCGGATAAATGAGAAGCTTCTGATTTCCAGCATATCCTTTTCTTTATATCTTTAATCAGATCCTGCAGGTGAAGGGAATCTCAATATGCAGTATGCAGAGCTTACGATGACTATAGTAGGCTGGATCAGATGTGTACATATGGGTACACCACTGAGGACAAGAGATCACTTTACACTCTTGGCTCACAGTCAAGAGCTGCACCTCACCCCAGAGTAACTGTACTGTGGAGTTCTCTGTGTTGGGACAAAAAACACAACAGGAAATGCATCACACAGTGTTGCACCTTGCCAGAGGTACTCAGACCTCATCAAATGGCTCTACAAAGGTGGTCCACAGGTTGAGTTCAACAGCAAACGAATCTAAGTTTCCACCTTTGCAAGTTTTCACCTTTGCATGTTTCATGAGATGCCAGATTGTGCACCCTTGGAGAGAAGAGCTCAGTTAAAGTGACATTTTCTTTATGATATGGTAGATTTTGTGTTGAATGTTTTGAAGGCGTCATCACTTGACGGCAGTGTGAGAAAATGGTGTTGTTTTATATGAAAAGTTGACTTGGGCCTTTAATCTGGATGTCTTTAATTAGGTTGCAGTAATGTAGCCTACAGGCAAAGGACAGTAAGATAACTCAAACTGAAATACAATTAAGTAGCCCTACTTAGAGAAGTGGGAACTGTATCTTCATTTAAATATCATGTTTTTCCCTCAGTCTTTCTGTATCAAAATTAATCTTGTCTAGTGACAGGTTTCATCTGAGTAAAGTTCAATTTTAAAGCTATATTTAATAAGGAAGAATACTTGTTAATATCAGTCATCTTACTAGAGTACAAGCGAGTTCAAGCAGATGAACCATGAAATGAACTGATTATGTTTTCATATTTATATGTGTGTAGATAGGATCAAACATGAGGAAGATGTTATAACACTCTTAAGATCAGTCAGAAATTAAATTTTAGAAGCTTTTTTTTCCCCTCTGAAATACTTGGTGATTTGTCTTGGTAAAATTAAAAAGGGTAAACCAGACTGACTCTACTTGCATTGTTTTTCTTTGTGAAAGGGTGGGTCTTTAATCTTTTCACAGAGAATTTGATGAAAAGATCTTACTTAAGCTACTATAAACTCCATAGATGGTTTTTTATGTGACTTTTTCTTCCTAACCATAACTCGTTTCTGGCGTGTTTATTTTCAGAAAGCAAAGATAAGCATGAAAACCTGAAGGAGGAGTCGAAGGGTGAAAATGAGTCACGACAACAACTTCCACCAAATTCAGCAGACCCAGGGGTGGGAAGGAAACAGCATCGCTCTGATCATTTTTCTTCTTAGCCTCTTGCATAATCTGTGTTTTCTAGAGAGTTCACCATTTGTTGAAGTTTAGTCATTGGTGACCAGTGGAGAATTAAAAATCATTTCTTTTTGTAATTCTTTACGGTGCCACGCTGATAGCCCTAGCAGCATGTGTCCACCGTGTCTGTTCCAGCCTAACACACTGCAGGTCAGCACCGGTATCCTTCTGTGAGACCCTTATTGTCATGGCAAAAACACTTTGCTTTCTGAAGACAACCAGGACTCCACATCACTGCATTTAGATTCTTGAGTAAATGTCATTTCTAGTGAATTGTTTGTACCTGTTTCATGTCGACTTATAAATTTTCTATTTTAAAAATCTAAGTACCATTTATATATCATAATCAGTGCTTTCCCAACTCCTGGGTTGCTCTCCATAGCTATATATTTGTGAAAGAAGAGTATCATTTTTTAACTCAAGTCAGGTAATGAATAAAAGAAATGCATAGCAAAAAAAAAAATAGTTTCCTATAAGTTATTTAATATAGAAGGAATCAGAGTTTTAAGTTTAATGAGAGCCTATAAAAAGCTTATCTGCAACAGAGGTAAATTAAATCAAAGATGTGCCTCTCCGTATCTTTTACTTTACAGTTCAAAAGGAAAAGTTCACTCAGTAGTTTGAAGGAATTTAAATAAATGATGCTGATAATATTGCCAAACGTGACTACCATAAAAAACATACAGAAAGGAAAAAAAGGGGGGAATGGACTAGTTCTGTCTAGAACCTACTAGAAAACATAACTTGCTTGTGTAGTTTTACATGATTGGATTGTCATGGGAAATTACAACAAGTGACAAGCTATAAAGTGACAATATAATGATTCATTATCAAAATAAGTCAGAAAAGGATTTTATTTTGCTTTGAGAAAAAATACATAAATCTCCCATTCTGAGAGTATTTTGCAATCAGCTCCTGATACATTTTGATGTTTATATCTAACATTAATAGTTGTTTTCATGTTTTTAGTGCTATTGATATTAGTTGAGTTATGGTTACAGAAAAAGGGGAGATTAATTGCTTTTGCAAACCAATAATGAAAAGCAATTTGAAAAAGGTAAGATGATGTTCTACATCATAACTATGTTTGTATGTATGTAAAGTATGGTATCTTACCTTTTTGTTCCTAGCTTAAATGTGAAGGCACCATAGTGGATTTTTTTTTCTATTGTTGTTTTGTAGTCTTCCTGTCCCCCAGTCCCTTCGATGTGTATATGACCATTCTTCAATGAAGTAATAGGGCATTTAACAAAGATCGCTCTGTGCAATACTGTATGTAGTGTTTCTATTTCAATTTTTTAGGATGTTAATTTATATGAAAATAAAATGAATAATAAAATATTTTTGCGTCTGTCCTGTGCACATTGCATAAGGATACTTGGAAGATAACAGCTGTCTTGGTCACTTTCCTTGTCATTGGGCCAAAATCCCAAAGCCCTCCTTTGATCAAGCCACCTTCCAAACACACAGGACTTGGAAGGGTTATTTCAGATCCAAGCCATAACCACAGCCACCCTGTTGAACATTGGCAAGGGGCGAAGACTGAGAGAGGAGTAAAATAAAATTAGTCTGCAGATGCCCCTATGTAGAAAACATACCCACTATTTCAGGATCCAAAACGTAACTGATACCTAAGTAGAAAATCATGATGAAATATTTAGCTGTTTATGAACTATGATTTGCACCCTCAGCTTGTAAAGAACTTCTGTAAATTTCTAGACAGGTATCTTACATTACCTTGCAACTCGTGGAGTGCAAAGCCAAACTCAGCTTGTATTCTTGTCCCCCCAGACCTGACTGTTGGTCTGTGTTCTTTATCTCCATGAGCAAAGCCACCACCCACTTGTAACCTGAGTCATTCTCTACAGTTTACTTTCCCTTGTGTTGCTACAATTCAATTTCCAGGTCTTATTGGTGTTGCATGCTTAGTGTGTCTGAGATTCATCCACTTCCTTCCAGTTTTCTAATTAAAGGTCTAGTTCAGAACCCTCATGAGCTGCCTTAAACTACCAATTCTCTCACATTCCAAGATGTTCCTTGCACTAGTGTTTTGCCCTACATGGAACACAATGTTTTTCTCTAAAAGACCAATCTGCTAATCTGAATTTCTTGTTGAAAATATTTTAGTGGAAACATTCGCCAAGATCTGACGGCCTCAAAATATTATCCAAAATCTTTGGTTAAAGAGTGACAGGGACCTACTACACGTCTTGAGTCACTTGCCTTGATTCAACCCGACTTGAACTCCAGCCTCCAACCAGCCTAACATACCTTTAGTCCTTCCATGTTATACTATTTCTCAATGGCTGTGGTTTGAATATGTCCTCCAAAGTTCAAGTATGGAAGCTCAGTCCCAAATGTGAGCATTAGGTGGCAGATACTACGGGACTAGGGGAAAGTGCTTGACCTGTGAGTGTCTCAATGTCTTTATTGAGGGAATGGGTTTCTTATAAAAGCACTACCTCCTGCACACTCTCTTGACAAGTGCATGGCCCTTTCTGGCCTTGTCAAGATACAGCAGGAAGGCCCTCCCCACGTAGAACCCACTGAGCTTGAAATTCCCAGCCTCCAGAGCTGAAAACCAGGCAACTTTTGATTGTTTATAAAGTTCCTAGTCTGTGGTAACTGCAATAGCAGCACAATAAGGACGAACCTAACTCATAACTTTCTCTATGTTTTCCCTCTGCTTGAAGCATTTTTCCACATATTTACCTTACATTAGAATATCTGATTATGGTGGTAACTTGATCTGGACCATCTCTAGGCACTTGTCTCTCCCATTATGTAAGTAAAACAGATGTTCAATGGCAAAATTTATGAATGCAATGGTAGTTGTGTTGACAGGTAAATTTCATCGGCTCTGACATAAGTCTGAGAGTAGGCAGTCAGTGCTTGTGAGTAGATCATTACAACAGGGCCCTGTGGTCTCTAGCCACTCCCACTGCCCTCTCTGGTGCCCTACTCATGCTTCCCAGGCACCATGACTAAGCAGCTTTGTTCCCCATACCCTTTTGCCATGATGCTCCTGCCTTGGGTCCTCCTACCAGGAACTGAATCCCTTCATATTAAACCAAATTCAGCTGGGCGTGGTGGCACACGCCTGTAATCCCAGCACTTGGGAGGCTGAGGTAGGAGGATCGATGTGAGTTCGAGACCAGCCTGGGCTACAAAAGTGAGCTCAAGGCCAGCCTCAACTGCATAGCGAGACCCTGTCTCCAAAAGACAAAAAAATAAATAAATAAATAAATAAATAAATAAATAAACCAAATTCAACTTCTCCTTCAGTAGCATGTGTGTGTTGGACATTATGTCCAGCGATTGTGAAGCCAATAATAAGTTGAATAGATTCTATCTAGATCAATGCAAGTGAAGAGACAATTAATGACTTGCAAGATTATACTAAAGAATTCACTGGAATAATTCCACAGAAGATTGTTTTAAGATGGACAAGACAAGATAGAAGAGATACAAGATAGAAAGGATACAGTTGGGACCAAAAAGAGCTCAGTGGTCTAAGTGCCTTCCTGACAAGTGTGAGGACCTGGTTTCGATCCCTGGTACAACATGCCATGATGGCCTCAGAACCCTGGCAGCCCCATGCCAGCCACTAAAATCAGGGGTGGTAGCTCACACCTGTAATCCCAGCACTGGGGAGGCTGGGACAGAAGGATCACTATGAGTCCAAGCTGCATAATGAGACCCTGTACCAAATAAATAAAGATTTTTTTTTTTAAAAAAAAGATCCAGTTTAAGGATTCAAAGAGAAGAAATTAAGAGAAATGTTAGGACACATAGTCAATTGAAGATACAATGTCTGAGAAATTTCTATAATCAAGGAAAGACCCATTCTCTGCTTGAATGTGTGCAGTAAGTTCCAGATGAGGTAAATAACAAATGTGCACTCAGAGAAGCCACACTGAATCTTCATTTAGGTAAAGACAGAATTTCAGAGCCTCTGAGGAGACAGAGCGCATCACCCACGGTGACATGAAACCATCCTGAAACCACATTTGTCTTCAGCAACAGTATGCGTCAGAGAGAAGCAATGTCTTCAAGTTGTGGAAGGAAGACACTGAATCAATACCAGCATACCCGGTTTACACACTGTTCAGAGGGAAGTGGCGAGGAATCATTTCAGACCTCTGAAAGCCGAGAGTTGACTGTTCAAAACCCTCCCTGAAAGGTCTGTTAAAGGGTGCTTTTCAACAGTGAAAACAGTGGAGGACTGGGACCTGGGAGATCACAGAAAGCACAGATACTGGTGGAGTAAACAAGCTCCAGATTGTAAAGCTAATGACTGTAATGTATTTACAGAGTACACCAAAGTCTTAGAATAATAAAAGATGGGAGGAAATGAAAAATAATCCAAACACCCTAGCATCTTAGCTTATTAAATTCATTGGTTTAATTCAATAAAATTTAGTAGAATTGTTAATGTGTGCCAGAAACTGTTACATGCTTTGAAAACATTGGGTGCACAGAAAATCACCTGTCCTTAAGAAACTCACATTCTAATAGGAGAGATAAAAAATAGTGTACAGTAATGTCTGGGCCTATGATATTTAGGTAGTGTGACCAATAACTTACTCAAATCAGAACACCTTCAAGTAATAAAAGCTGGGCTGTGTTGCACTCTCCCCCTTGCTTCATACTGAAATATTTGCTGGTTTGAAATGAGTCTGCCTTCTTCCCACCCCATACCACCTGACACTAATAGGTGACTACAGAAGCAAGAAGGACTATGGAAAACAACCCTGTAATCAAACTCATTTTGAAAATGCTGTGCACAATGTTAACAAACACCAGGAGGGCCAGGAAGAAGAGGGAGTTATTTGGAAGGCTGGGATGGTCACATACAGATAGCCACTGGCTATTATGTGTGTATTTAAAAGTAATATGCATCTGAATTATGTTAATCCCTCAAAATGGTAGAAAATAATTTAGACCATTCAATATCATTTTTGAAGAGAAAACGTCTGAACAATATGACTGCTCTTAAATGACTGAATGCCTCAAGATAAAGTCAGCCCTGAGCATTACAGAGAAGTATTTGAAGTTTTCCCATCAGAGCTGGGGGCCTAGCCCAGGACAGGACCCGCCTGGCACCACAAACAAACACAAAAAATTATTAAAGAGAATAGGAACAAGACCAGAATGTCTACTTCTTCCATTGCTATTTATCACTGCTCTGGTGATGAATGAATACAATTAAAGGCATATGATTGAAGTGGATGAGATAATTTCTGTTTATTGTTTATTAGGTTATAGACTCAGGAAACAGAAGATCACTATTGTAGAAAATAGTGAGACATTATAAATTGACTAGACCAAAAATGCACAAATATCAAGAACTTTCGTGCAGGCGAAGAATATTTACTACAAGAAAAACTTAAAAATCTCCCCTTCCCACACTCTCACACTTCAAAAAGAAACCAGGGCTGAGGGTGTAGTGCAGTGGGACAGCATGTGTGAGGCATGTGTGAGGCCCTGGTTTTGATCCCAGTGCCAAAAAGAAAAGCTGAACAGCATGGAAAAACTTAAGAAACACAAGAGATCTGTAAGATCTATATGCAAATAACCGAGAGACAGGCAAAAATTAAAAGGCACTGACAATGTCAGCACTCCATAAACAAAGCTATGAAATCAATACAATCCAAAAAACAACACCAACTGAACTGCTTTCTGGAGAGGAGTAAAGAGAAGTGGAGAAAGGACAAGAATTAAATCGCCTCAGAGTTCCTGTATAAATAAGCAAGAACAAATAATTTGGGAGAGAAAAAGACTCTAGGAGAGGAACGGAGTCCTGTGGATTACATCTATTTTAAAGTGATGGCGTTTGTTGTAGCAAAACACTGGAAAGTTCTAAATAATGAGGTCATCTGCAGGCTTCAGAAAGAAAAGATGAACATCTTATGTATGAAATAGAAGATACACAACACTTGTTAAAAGGGAAAATCCATGAAAAAAGTGTATACCTTGATCATTTTGGTGTAAAAAAATAATTTTTTCTTGGTGATTGGGGAAACTTCTAGAGCTTTGAGTGACACAGCCCTCTGTGTCACTGTGGCCCGCGTGCCACAGTTTCACTACCACTGGTCTACACAGTGCAAAAGTAGACGGTGCATTCTCGTTTGGTTAAAAATGGGTATAATAGCTGCATGTCTAAAAGTGGGTGCGCACAGAATTTCTCTGGTGGCACTGCAGGAAACTGAAAATGTTGGCCAATGGTGAAGGAGTGGCAAAACCTAGGTATGGTACAGGAGAGAGAGAGTAGGTCCTCCACGGTGATTTCCTTTGATTCTTGTGGATTTGGTACAGTGTGAGGATTCAGTCAGTATACAAATACTTCATAATTCACTTTTTGGAACCTCGTTTGCATCTCATTTCCAATGTTAAGTGACAGCCATCCAGTCGATTAAGTTGATTCAAGACAACAGCACGTTTGAGATGTTTTCCTGTCTTCTCCCAGGAAACACCTCTCACCAGACCACCACACAGAGCCACTTGGGAAGGTCTTGGAAAGCTGATCCTGGTTTTCTTTTTTTTCTTTCTTTTTCTTTTTTTTTTTTTTCCTTGTGGCAAGAATGAAAAAATAAATAAATAAATAAAAGCCAGAGTGATCTGTAAGCACTTTTTTTTTTTTTTTCTTCCCCGGTGGTCTCATTACACAGAACTGTTAGGATTTTTCCTTAGAAACAGGCCCATTTGGGCACAGCTTCTGCCGACCCTCCTTCCTGTCTGTATTTTGGAGTTCCCTTCACTGCCCGCATGCACTCCGAGTGCTGTAATTCTCAGCTGTGATCCTGTCATCTACCCTAGTGACTTCTACAGAGCCCATGCAGTGGGTCACAGGGCTGATTTATGCCTTACAGACTGAACAGTGATGAAAGTTATCTGTTGGTGTCAACCTCTTGGGGCCAGGTATGGATAATAGTTTAAACTATTTCAAAGCAAAACCATGTTACGGTGACTTCGCTTTCTCCAAACTGGACCTTACCATGACGTTTGTTATTTCATATCCATACATTTTGCTTTGTGAATAGTCTCTCTAAATTTTCGCATGTCTTTATATTAGGGAGCTCAAAGTTTTCAAGCAAAAAGGTAAGAATCAAAGTTTTAATAGTTAGTTTACATTATATCTTAATAGATACAATGCAGGGCATTAACAGAGCACCTTTCAGCACATGAAGAAAGAAATGCTGGGAGCCTCTGGTTAAAAACAAAACAAAACATATAAGTCCTAAAATAAAACAAAAATTAGAAGTATAAATGTACTTCAACAAAAACCAAAAGCAGGGTATTTTAGATATAATTATGCATATAGGTCACATTTTTCTGCTAAAGTTTTGAACATAAAGTTTGAAGTTGAAAACTCCACTCAACTGAAAATCCAGTACCTCCTCCTCACAAATGAATAGTTGGGTCCTTTGGAATAGCTATAAATTCCTCTGAAGAATGCCCAGAGTTTTACAGATGAAGGTGGTGGTTCCTTCATGGCTGGAACAAAACACTTGCAATGTAAAGAAGGAGGGTTTTAAGCCAGGCGTGGTGGCTCACGCCTGTAATCCCAGCACTTGGGAGGCTGAGGCAGGAGGATTGGTGCGAGTTCGAGACCAGCCTGGGCTACAAAAGTGAGCGCAGGACCAGCCTCAACTGCATAGCAAGACCCTGTCTCAAAAAGACAAAAAAAAAAAAAAAAAAGAAGGAGAGTTTTAGTCTCGATGTTTCAGTGCTTAGTTGGCTGGCTCTGAGGGAAGGGCCAGGCAGAGGAGAACTGCATACGGCAGGGAGGTGAGAAGCAGAGAGAGAAGAGAGGAGCATGGATAGAGAGGCAGGCCTCCTGGCCACACCCTAGTGACCACTTCTGACCCAGCCCCACTTCCTACCAGCAAGTCAGCTACACCACCCCACACAGTGTGATAAGCACAGGAGACCTTTACAGGATACGTAGGTATAAGGTATGCTAGGATATTTCCTGTAGGCCTACTTGGTGTTTTCATTTTTTGACATGAAGCCTTGCTGTGTTGCCCAAGCTGGCCTTGACCTCCTGGGTTGGAGTGTTCCTCCTGTCTCAGGCTCCCCAAAGAGCTAGGGCCACACAGATCCACACCGCTGCACCCAGCTGTGTGTGTAGCTCACTAACCATGACTTCTTTTAGGAATGTGATGGAGGGCAGGCTGTGAGGGCTTTATGAAAAAGAAACAGCAGAAAGAGCAGAGAGGTTCTTGCTTGCATAGGGGCTCATTGACTGGGTCAAAATGAGAAGCTTAGAAGCCTAACTAAGTCAGCTCAGCGACTCCATACCCTAGAGTGTAGAGGAGCCACTCTAAGGTGTCTCCTCACCTAGATGATATCAAAGAGAAGTGAGGCAGGACAGAAGGGCTTCCATTCTTCCAATGAGCTCCAGTCTTCACTTTCAGCTTCGATGTTGTCTCCTGGTTTCTAGCATGGACTCTAAGGCTTCCACCTTAGATCCTTCAGCCTTCAGGTATAGAATCCTCAGCCTTCTGTCCCAGACCCCTTGGCCTCCTGAAGTGGACTGGTGGGGAGCTCTGCAGTGAGCTCCAGACCTTGGCCTGAATCCCTCAGTCTCCAGCATACAGGTGCTCTGTGCACGCTCCTTATCTGACTCTGTGGCTGATCACCGTAATCCAGTCTTGTAATTTCTTATACATCTGTACATCTTGTGTTCTATCTGACCATCTAGTAAAACCCTGGCTGATACAGCTTGCCACCAGGTGAAGTGAAAGAAATGAGATGCTATGTGGTAGCAGAGAGTTACATAGAGGCCTAGGAGCACGGAGCATAATGAGGTAAGCTGCTGAAACGAAGACGAAAAGGCCCCATGGTTGAAACAGATAATAGGCAGACCTTACCTGAGGAATGCAGTTCATTTCCTGTGATGTTTTCTCCTCTTCTTATTCTTAAAAGAATATTATTCAGGTTGCTCCTCATTTTACACCCCTATTGTTCCTCTTTTAGAGTCTCATCTATATTCATGGGTCATTTGCTTCTATTATCTGTTTCTCTACATCTAGCTTCTCAACTCAAATCCCAGACCTATTTCTTCAAATGGGAGTACAAGCTCCCTTCAGAAGAGGTTGTCACCCTCCCTGCAAACCCAACATCCGCCCAGTCCACATCGTCTTTGTGCAATATCAGCTCTTCGCTTGCACTGGGCTCCTCATCTTTTGACGTGCTCCACTTTTGTCCCTACATTCCATAGACTTCCTGCTCTTGTCTCTTCTCCTCAAATCCAATTCTAAAATCAGGTCTGCCCCTTGTCATCAGTCTAGGTTCCTCCAAAAGCCAATGAATTGGCTTGTCCAGACCCAAACTCTGCCTTCCAATTAATTGCCTTGTATATCTGAGCTCAAATAACCTTGATCAAATCTCTCAGTGGTTTTGTACTTCCTGTGAGACTGGGCGGAACTTCCTATTGCCTCTGTCAAGGACCTCCATAATTCTCTACCGTCTGTCTCTTCCCTCCTCCCTACCCTTCCCACCAACACATACTTTGAGGAAACTCTACAGTGCTCTGCCCAGACATTCTCTTTAAACTTGGTGTACCCACTTAGCTCCATGCATCTTCTGATTCCTAATGAAAATGCCAAATCCAGAAGCACATGGCAGATTCCTCACTGAGGTGCCCTTAATGGAGGGAAATGTGCACCCCCATTCTGAGGAAGAACTGTTGAATAGACAATGAGTGTTGATTATAAAGGCCTGTCTCATATCAGTTTAAAATGCCACCCCTAGCTCCAGAACACCCAGAGGGATGAGCAAGGCTTCACTTGCAAACACATTTGTCTTTTGCAAAACCTGATTCTCCACGTGTTCTTACCAGTCTGTCTATATCTTCCAAATATTGCCAGTAAGCCTACTCAGAACTCTGAGCATTTAGAAAACCAATCTGAGATAGGTAGTTCCAGAAGCAGCTCAATAAAAAATACTGCAATAAGATTCAGAGAGGTTTCCGTGTCAACCCCAGCCAGGCTGTTCCAGGGTGTTGCTGTGGCTTCTTCCACATGAGCCACTCATGAAGGGATTTGCTGGCTGGTTCACCTCTGACACTTAGAAGCTGTGAGGGACCGAGTGCCTATAAAGATGCTGGCACTAAGTACTTATTTCCGAGTGGTATTGGTTATTAAAGAAATCATGAAAGGGTGTTTAATTGTCAATTCAGGAAGCATCTGAAAGCTATAGGTAGTGTTTCCTTTGAGCTTTTCATTAAGTTCCAGTTCCTGTAGTCAAAGAAAGACTCTGTAGGAGTGTCATGGCAGAAAAGGTTGCCCTGTCAGGTTTTACAAGTCTCCTGTGGGAAAACTAAAGCCACCACAGAAAAGGAATGGGGCTCCTGAAGTTGGGAGAGGTACATCTGGATGGACAGAGTTGAAAATCTGAAGCTTCAAGTTTCCCTGAGATTCATAGACCTGTGGTTAAGCTCCTAGCCTAACTAGGAAGTGCTGGGTTGGCTTCATGGTAAGAGGAGCATACAGTGAAGTTACTGCAGGGGCCAGAAGGAAAGGTGTGAGGAATGTGTCTGGAAGCTGCCAGAGCAAAGGCAGGGAACATTAAGTTGGGTAAAGGATACTTAACATCAGAGGATAGATTTCCCACGATTCAAGACTTAACTCTGAGGCAGATGCCAAGAATTGTAATAAGCTGCCAGGGTGGTTCTTAGAGGATGACCAAAGCTGTGATCCACATTCAGTGAAAAAAAAATAAAATAAAATACAGGAATTGTCATGGTGTATGGCACAGAAAAAGATTCAAAGACCCAGGAAAGCGTGCATGCTAAACTGGGTTGGCTATACAGAGTTAGCAATGGAATAAAATAAACAAAATACTCAGCCAACCACATTCCCAGGATGTCTGTTCTTGTGAGAGGTGGAGCAAGTTTGCAGAGAAGTTAGTAGTGCCTGCTATCTGTAGGCCAGGGATAACTGTAGAAAGGCATGCTGTTATGAAACGAGGCCCTTGAGTGGCAAAATGTTAAAAGAATTTAAGTCAGTTGCAATGCTTAGCTTTCAGACATAACGTGTGTCCATTTGTTTCAAATTATGGTGATACTTTACTGGCATCCAGAGGCCCAATTCAGAGATGGTTAATAAAATATGATGTATCTAAATGTACTGCCAATAAGAGTATTGTTTAATTAACACAGTCAAAAGAAATGAGTGGGTTGGGAAGGTAGCTCAGGTTTCTAAGTGCCTGCCTGTCAAGAGCAAGGACCCAGGTTCAATCCCCAGTACCACATGCCATGCTGACCTCAAAACTCCAGGTGTACTATGCTGACCACCAAAACCAGGCATGATGGTAAACACTTGTAATCTCAGCAGTGAGAAAGCTGAAACAGGAGGATTGCTGTGAGTCTGAGCTGCCTAGCAAGACCCTGTACCAAATACATGAATTGAAAACAAAATAACAGAAAAAAGAAAAAGAAATCAGTGAGGCAGAGGGCAGCATCTCAATGAAAATTCAATTTCTTGCCTGGTTTCCAGATCAGACATAAAAGCCACTGGCTTAAAGAGTGGCTGCCTCTCTGTAAATAAAGCCTTTGCAGTATGGGAACAGGTCTCCCCACAGGATATTTTGCAGTTGTTACCCTGGGAACTTTGGGCCAGTTATTCAGGCAAATGTGCTATGAAGCCAAGGAGCATATCAGAACTTTCAAAATTACTGAATCCTGGGTCTCAACGGACACTAGTATCTGGAGATCAAACGAGCCACCACAACTCCCTACTACAGCAGAAGCACATGAGGGCTCCTAGCTTACCAGCGAACGTGGGCTCTCGGTGGGCCCCTGCTCCCTGGGCCAGCTGAAGGCTCCTTTCCCTCATTTCCAAATGCATAATTGTACAGGACACACTCCACGTTTTGCAACTCATTTATGTTGTCTCTCGCACCTCTTAGACAAGGACTCATGTAGTGAGGAAGGGCAAGTAGAAGCTCTGAAGAAAGCTTCAGCAAAGAAAAGTGAAAAGCCATGCTGAAATTCAGAAGGAGTGGGAAGATCAGTGTAACTCCCCAAAACCTGATTGTTACCATGGCAACACCACCTTCCCATTCATTTAACATATATTGGTTTGTTCTTTTGCTACCCTTATCGTAAAGGAAATCCAGGTGCACTCTTCACTGAGATAAGCAATAGTTTATACTTATGATGTTGCCTCTCTGGCCTATTTAGGTTTTTGTGTCCTGTGTCAAAGTAAAAACTAAAAAGACCTGGATTATATGAACATTCTGTAGGATACTACATGACCTACCTTATGATTGATATGATGTAATAGGGCCAGGTGAGAAATATAGGGCAAGTACATTGGAGGCCTTGGTAATTATCTATCCTACATACCTTGGAATGAGTGATTACCTTTACAAAACATTCAGGAAACTTCTGACTCCAGGCAAGGTAGAGCACCACACATTTTTACCTGTCTTACCTGTGTATGTATGTATGCATGTATGTATGTATGTATGTATGTGTGTATGTGTGTGTATGTATCCATCTATCCATCTATCTGTCATCTATCTATAGCTGATATGGTGATGCATACCAAGGAGCCTAGGGTGATGCATACCAAAATATCAGAACTCGGAGCACTTGAGGAAGAAAGATCTAGAATTCAATCACAGTCATGTAGCCACTTAACAAAATCCTGTCTTAAAAATAAAATAATGAAGAACTTCAGTGTGAAGGTCATGCCTTCAGTCCTCCATTCAGTTAAAAAACAAAAACAAAAAGTCCAGAGAGATCACAGGACTCAGAGACTATCGGCATAGCGAGTTCCCTGGTTTTGTTTGTCTCATTGCATTTTCTAGACTAAATAGCAGAGAAGCTAGTGCCCAGGAATATCCACGGATACAGCCCTACCTACAAAATGGTATGGCTTCCCTTATTTTACCTTTGGTCACGTGGATGGGCAGCCTGCTGTGCTTGGGAAATAGTCACCAAGAGAATGAATGAGGAGTGTGGCAACGTAGAGGTTCAGGAATATTCTAAAGATCACCTGATTATCAGCAGGTCTTTCTAGCATCATTTGTGACTTGCTGTTACTGTTTTCCTTGTACAGACATTTATAATCAGTGATTGATTAATCATTAAATAAATTTTCTAGGAGCACACATTCTAAGCTGTTCACATCAATAGCCCAAAATTCATTTTCCTGACTTAAGAATCAGCCAGCCAAGTACTTAAGGTGGAATAATCTTGAGTCAAAGCAAAATATTTTGAACTGAGATGAAATGTTTCTCAATAAGTTGAATTTAATTCTTTGAACTTTCATGCGGTGAATCAACCATGTGCAGTCTTATCAAGTGTTTTACTTTTTATTGATCACTGAGTTTCTTGAGTGGCAGACAGTTTGATTAATAGAAAAAATCGCAACATTGTGAAACTAAGGTGTTTAAATTAAGAAACAATAAAACCCGTGAGAAATGTGAACACAAACAAAACTCAAGACAATTCGAGCCTACAAGGAGACATGAGCAGCGCCTCCGCTGCCGAAAGGAAGAGAAAGCTTGGAGCGGGGATGTCCTGCTTGCCCCAGCTTCTCCAGGCTTCCTCGTGCAGTACTTCTTATCCAGAGAACATCGCGAGAATGTTCTGTATTCAACCGGTGGAGAATAAGGTGGAAGTGGAGACACTCCCCAAACCAGGGCTAACAGCCACTCCCACTACCTCCTCTGCTTCTGCGTCTGACTCTGGTTCTCGTTGATGACGTCAGGCCCCCCAGGAGAACATGTGACGTGGGCGAGGGGTCGAACTCACTGTGGCTGGACAGGTGCACTCTGGACAATGTAAAACTCCTTTGCCACCCACTGAAACAAGTTTAGAATTCCACTTTTATGGCACAGCACACCGGATCACATATAATCCTAGAGTATCTTTATTTGTTCTATAATTTAATAGTATACCTATAAAATAATTACATTATACTTATAACTTTTTTCCTTTATAAACAAAACAGAAAACTATTAAATACATTTTGAGCCATTGTCAGGTAAACTTTGTACATACAATAACCCCCCAAAGGAGCTTCACCCTGCAGCATATCATATTGCCTTCGTTGCTATACCCGTGGTTGGGTTCCAAGACAGGGCTCAGGTTGGTATTCTGTGAGTTCTTAGCTCAGTCCTTCCCTTATCTATATGGGTTCTGTGTTAAGACGATAGGGCTGACCTTGCAGTTGGACAGGAGCCACCTCAGCTGCCTGCCCCCCCTCCTCTGTCAGCTTCTGTTAGGAACACATGGGTTGCCTTGCTTCACAGCTGTCCTGCTGCTTGTTCTGCTCTGAGCCTGACTGCAGGGTTTCTGTTGAATGCAACCGTCAGTTCTGACCCTGTATACTCTCTCTGTCTCAGTCCTCAGGTTCTAGCCCTCAGGGATTTGGGGCTGTCTACATGCATCTCTGAAGCCAAGATTCCCTTCACAAGAGTACAGTCTGCAATCAGGATTTTGTAAAAAAAAAAAAAAAAAAAAAAGATCATAAAGAAGTAACAAATATATAAAATGTGCAGAGCAGCAGCAGGAAGTCATCACCAACATGCCACACCTCCCCTGTCCCTGCTGTCCGGGTGACAGACACCGGACCTGCTCTGACTGTGCAGTGTCCTGAAACTTCAGTCCCTAGAACCTGTCGAGGGACTCTCTCGGTTACTAGGGAACCAACCGCTTTGGTGGGAGCACTTGCTCGAAAATTGCCAGAGCGAGGCTTTCCAGCACGCTGCCTCCCGCCAGGGGCATCTCGTTCACATTTGCGAGTCCTCGTCACCGTCACTCACAGAAGGGCTTGCTGAGTCAGCTTAGCACAGGGACTCAACGTGGGTTGAGCTTGATTTCTCAGGAAAATAAATTATATCACTTGCTTATATCAAGGGACAGCAATACAGAAACTGAAGCAATATATAAAGGTGACCTAATGTTTTTAAAGTGTTTTTTAAAGTCTATTCTTTGGAAAGGACACTAGCTATTTTCTCTAGAACCATTCAACTAGATGACTATTTTCTATATTTACCCTCTATTTTCTCCTGCATTGCAAAGTGACTTGATTCCTCATAGTCTTAAATATCTCTTATTTTAACAGAAGATGCTATTTTTCTTAGGATCATGGCAGTAAAAATAGTACCGACTCCCCCCATGTATGGACATTAAACATTTTAAGGGGTTTGCATTAAAAGCTTCCCAATAAATGTCCCTCCCTACACTCATACATAGCAACCCCATTTCTTCTACACGTGCTGCAATGCTTCAGTACCTTCAGTGATGCGATATTCAAAGTGAAATCATGACTCCTCCATCTCCTGCCCAATCCAAAACAGGTGCATGGCAGTGAGCAGCTGGCCAGGTTTTCCTTCTGAGTACAGTACCGTCTGGACAGAGCATCCCCCGCTCTCCACCCTACTCAGAAGGATCCTGAAAAGCCAGGGTCAAAACACGTGAAACGATACATGGAAAGAGCTAGAATACTTAAAAAGAAAATCGGCTCTTTACAATATAGGTCAATTATAAAACCAGCGTTAATATAGAGACCTCGTGTGTGATAATATTCTAACTGCAGCGATCAAAGCATGCACACTAGAGTTCATCTTGGGTCCACAGGTGGGGCTGGACTGGGGGAGGAAGGAGGAAGAGGTGGAGATCTGTCTGCAGGTGAGGAGGGCGTGGCCTGCCGAGAGACAGTGAGGACCCAAGCGGCTCACGGTGTCTTCTCGCTGTCGGGCTTATTAGGAGACTTCAGCTCACGGACGTCGCTTCGGTGGACATTGTCCACATCGCCATCGCAGCAGCGGCCCAGAGCAGCGCTGGAATCTGAAATGTGAACGCGCCCCACGTCCCAGAGGTGCGGGGACCAGCAGGAGAAGCTCGAGGGGCTCCTTCCAAGAGTGACGCCTCAGTCGCACGGAGGAAGCGAGCCGGCCGTGTTGAGCGAGGCCCTAAACACTCGCTCCCACATGGTGGAAGCATCCAGGCTGGCAAGGCAGCGCATCCCGAAGGAAAGTCCTCTCTGAGCGCCGCGGTGGGGAGGGAGGGGTCCCGGCGTCTTCTGAGCCACCGCTGGATTTGCACTGCGGGCGGGGCCCAAGCCGGTCAGGAACGCGGGGCCCTGCTCCACTTGGGCTCCAGGCCGGTGGCAAGGGCCCCGCGAGCCCCACGGCATGCTGGCTGCGGAAGGGGACGCCAGGCAGCGTGGGAGGAGCTCGGGGAGCCGGGGCCGGAGCTGAGCCGCGTCCTGCCCTGCGCTCACTGCTTGTCCGAGTCGCTCAGGTTCACGGACATGCACCGGCACTGCTTCACCTTCTGGATCTTTTTGAGTCGGAAGGGCGGGTCGAGCCCGGGGCACTCGAGCTCCACGAGGACCGAGGTGACGCGCTGGGGCTTGCAGAAGGCGCAGGACTGGAAGGACTCCTCCTCCTTCTTCACGTGCCGCGGGATGTAGAAGGAGTTGCACTGGCCGTAGCAGAAGCGATTGAGGATCGTGCGGCTGCGGCAGCCCTCCTCGCTCACGGTCTGCCGCAGCGGCTGCGTCTTGCACCAGTCACTCTTGAGGTACTTGCGCTCGGTCACCACCAGCGCCTCCTGGCTGGACGCCAGCACCTCTTTGATTTGGTGCTGCCATCTCTCCGAGTTGTTGCTGCTGCCGTCCTTGTAAGGAGAGGGGATGGCGCCCGCCGGCCGGTTCTTACGGGCTTCAGCCACTTTCACCAGCACCGCCAGCAGGAAGAAGGAGAGGGAAAGCTTCCCAAACATCCTGCAAGGAGAGCAGAGAGTCAGTGGGTGGGCGGGAGCGCGAAGGGCGCAGCGTCCACTGCTCCCTTTTAATGCGTTTCAGTTTCATTAGGAGGCGCAGTCAGGTGGGGCTGGCTGACTGCCGCGTGCCCGGGAGCTGCAGAAGTGAGAAAGGATTAAAGTGTACACTTGGCGACAGTGATGACGCTACCCTAAATAGCGCCC
Organism: Myocastor coypus; assembly: GCA_004027025.1. Taxonomy (NCBI): domain Eukaryota; kingdom Metazoa; phylum Chordata; class Mammalia; order Rodentia; family Myocastoridae; genus Myocastor; species Myocastor coypus. Next base: position 22,095 of record PVJA010008570.1, on the reverse strand, counting down.
AGAAGGCAGAGAGGTCAGGAAGCAGTTAAGAACGCTGTCAGAAAGCACAGACCGAACAACCCACAGGGGAAATGAATTAAAGCAAATGTAATGGAGGAAAAAAAAAAAAGACGGGCTCATTGGAAGAGGTACCAGTAAAGGTTCTAACTTAAGCAATATTGTCTTTTAATACAGGCCGACTGGGATTTCCGTAAGCATTTCATTTGCCCCTCAGGTGGACTCGCGTTAGTATCCTCTTTGTAATGAAAATTGAGATTCACAGAGTCTGGGTCACGTGGCCAGGATTTGGTGCCTGGCATCCGCCATCAAAGTTCACCCCTAGATACAGATGGGCTTAGAAAAATTAAGAAGTTAAAAGTAAATGGCGGGGCCCGGCGGGATGGTTCAGTGGTCTAAAGCGCCTGCTTGGGAAAGCTTGGGTGGCTTCAGGGACCGCTGTTTGATCCCCGGCACCACATGCTGTGCCAGCCCTGCCCTCGGGGCGGGCTGAGCAGGCCACGAAAATAAGTGAATAAACAAACAAAGGTTCTCAAATAAGAAATAAATAAATAATTTTTAAAAAAAAGTCACTCAAAAATAAAAAAAATAAAAAAAAGTAAATGGCACGTTCCCAAGGGTTTCAAGAATGTGTACAGAAGACAGGAATGCACGGGGCTAAGAACGATAACGATTCATCTCGGCTCATAAACAGCACTCAGTATTAGCACCTTCACATAGAAGCTCGACTCACTTGAATAAATCCTAACTTGGAAACCTACCGCGCTCCATGTGAATTAAGAAGTCTCCAAGGCCACATAAAAATTGCCTGCTGCCAATGCAAAGGGTTGTTCCCAGTCTGAGTACTGGGAGATTATGACATGGGCTCAGCAGAAACGGGAATTGGAGAGAATTCTACCTAAGCACATTTTGTTGGAGGAAAACCAAAGTCTTACTGACGTGAAAGACGAACTTCACAGTTCAAGTTATATTTTTAATGGTTATATCTTTATGAATAATCTAGGACCCATGATACCTGGGAAGCGATGACTCCCGCCTCAGGTTATAACTATGACTCCTACCGTGATCCTTGTCATCAACAACAGTGCCATTATTGCTACCTTTATTCATTCTTTGTGTATTTTACTTTTCATAGAAAGAGCTACATGAAGGCCAGTTCCTTAGCACTCACACTCTAAAATGGGTATATCAGTAGAATATCACTATTTGGCTATACAGCATACATGAATTATACTTCACTTGTGAGACACAAGCATATAGAAATGACTGAAAATGTAATACCAATTATAAGAAACTCTTCAGATTCTGAGGTAATATAGATATTAACATTAGAGCAGCTAATATTGACTGGTTCTCAAAACACATCAGACGTGTTTCCTTTCATGTGGGAATAGAGTTGATCGTCAGAGTTCCGTGGTACAAGTACTGCTGCTTCCCCTCACTCATGGATGGGGAAGCTGAGGCAAAGGCAGACTGAAGATCACAAAACCAGTATGTGAAGTGTTTAATCCAAGAACCCCAGCTTGTCCATGGGTGTCCATCGGTGTAGCACAGCTATAATGGAGTTATTTTTGGCATCATCACTACTAGTCCAGGCCAAAGCAGTAAGAGGCTTTGTACGGCAAATTTCTGTGAAGTGTTAACTCAAGGGTGAACACCGTGATAGGCTTTCTGAGTTCCAATAGCTCCCTGCTTGTTGGAAGGAGCGGAGCCTAGCAGGAGGGCTTACTCATGGAGTCTCTTAAAAGAGACTAGGAGACTGGTCTTTTTCTCTCTCTTTTACTCTTGGGTTCCCAGCTAGTAAGAACTGATAGGAACTTATGGGTTAGCTCATTTGTTTAAGCGCCTGATAGGGCAAGCCCAGAAAGGCGCAGGGGCCCGCAGGTTGGTCCCCAGCTCCACATGTCTTAGCAGACTTATCCTGAAGGCAGCCTGAGCCAACCAAAAAGAAAGAAAGAAAGATAAAATCCCCAAGAAGTGAGCAGCTTCCTTTACCATACACCCCTGCCTTGATCTTTTGCTCCTCCCCCGCACAGAAGCAATGGGGCCAATCATCCATGAACTGAAAACTCCAAGATTCAAACCAAATAAGATTTTCCTCTTTTTAAGTTGATTATCTCAGGTAATTTGTTACAGTAACAGAAAGCTGACTAACACTACTATCTGTGGCTTCAAATAATGTGAAAGTACAAGAAAAAATGTATAGATTATTCTTGAAGAAGGAGCAAGAGGAACGTAGGGAAAGTAATTAAATGTGTGCTCTAAAGTCCAAATAGGAGTCTTCTAGTCACTGATACTACCAAAAGTGTGGAAGTTGGGTTATGTAGGAGATTCTGAGATAAAGGCATAAAAGGCCAAGAGCAGAGAGAGGGAAACATTTTCTCTCTTTCTTCTCCTCTACTCTTTCCCTTTCTCCTTCATCTCTTCCCACTCTGTTTTCCTCTTCCTCTTCTTCCTCCTTTCCATCCTGTTCTCTTCTTCCTCCTCTTCCTTCTCCTCTACTCTTCCATGTCTTTCCCCCTCCTCATTCCTGCAAAAAACTTGTGTCCAACACAATTACTAAAACTTTGAGGCCAAGTGTTTAAGGGACTTTTCTCATGCCTCTCTTGTTCCACACATAAAGTGTCGTACGAAAGTGGCCACGGTTCCAACAGACCCATGGTGAGCACCAAACATTGCATCTACTCAGCTTACTCAGTTTATTGTATCTGCAGAATGATTTGTGGTCTCAGTAGCCCTTTGCAAAGGAAGCATTTTGGTTCCATTTTAACAATTCTGAAGTTATTAACCTTCTGAGAAGACATGCCGAGAGTCTGTTAGGCCCACCTGGTCCTCAGCTCCTAGTGCCAACCACAGCCTCATGTGCACCACTCAGAAGGGCAAGATGGCACACAACAGGTCAGAAATATCATTGGGGAGAACAGAGCTAAAACACATTCCCATCAAGGTGGGACAAAAACTCTTCATGTCAGCAGCATCAGAAGAGGTGATCAACAAAATACGTTATCTGAATGCTTGAAAACAGCTTCAGCACATCTGGCACACATTCCTAGAAGTTATGCCTCATAGGACCCTGGAAATAAGAACAAACCTCCAGTGTTCAGGACAAGGAAAAGATTCTGATGGCATCCAGGGGACAGGGGCTGAGTCTGGCTCTTTTTCCTCTCCTTATAGTTCATTCCTTTTTTTTTTCACAGGGCAACAGCTTGCTCATCAAGGACTGTGCATTTCAACAGCAGGTGAGCAAGCAAGAGGCGCTTCTGCCATAGTGACTGTTCAGATGAAGCCTCTGCACATCAGGCAGCTAAGCCAGCTGGGGCCAGTGGCATTCTGCTGGCTTCCACTGGCTTCGCTGGAGGAGCAAATATGCCCACCTCTCTTTTCACTTAGCCAATCTCCTAGACAAGCTCTCTAGACCTCAGCTTAGCACACAAATCCCTTAGACCCGAGTTTAGCACTTCAGAGTCCTGCTCTGTCCTGAACCCCTTTGCTATTTAGAGAAATGGCTGGCACACAATTAACCGCTCAGGAATGTCACCATGACTGCCAGGAATGGCAGCGTGAGGATACTTCATTTTACTTTCACATCTTGTGTTTGGCTTGTATCAGAAGAAGCTCGTAAATAAATCCCGTTGGTTTTATTAACCGTTCTTCTGGCCCGTTCTTCTGTTGTCAATTTGCAAAGGGTGCCAGGACTATAAAGGCTGATGGCCTAAGCAGACTGTGTTGGCCAAAGTTGATTGTGCAAAAAGAGAAATAGTGGAAGCATTCTCCTCTTAAGTGCACGCCCTCTTAAGTGAGCCTTGCCCTGATAGATAACGGAACAAGAGCTGTACAGGCCAAAGCAGTCTAATATCTAGGCAGCTAAGAAGTCACAGCCCGCCTCTTTCAGCTCTTCCTAGACACGTGAAGACCTGAAGGCAAGCTCTACAATGGAACAGAAAGCGTCCTCATCTCTAGGAAAGAACACACCAGTGCTGATCATTCATCCCAACAGCTATATGGAAATGAGAAAGGATCAGAGCTCATGGGTGCCTTGTAGTTATTGAACTCACTTCTAGAGAGGCTTTGTTGAGTTTCTATAGAGGTCAATGTACAGCAGAGTTAAGCTCTGTAGGTGTGGCAATTGGGATGGGGGCTGAAACTTTTCTGTGACCCAAGGGTTCTCAGTCCATTCTTAGAAGGTTGAAAGAAATCATTCAGGGCTAAACATTCATAGGTGCATGCGAGATAAACTTTCTCCCACCACCCAAGTGAAAGCTGACTCAAAACCAAACAAAAACATTGAAACCCAAATCCCCAAAAATGTTAAACATCGGGGGTTATTTTTGTGAGGTTTCTATTGCCACAGCCTCAACAACTAAAGGTACTTCATGTATGATTTTGATTCTTAGGCTGGAAGGGCAGTGATTTAGCTCCCCAGCTAACTCTCTAGAGACATGTGTGGGGCTTTCATGGCCCCATGATCATCCTCATAGACTATGATTGCTTATCTGCTGAGACCACTTACCTCCCCAGCAACTGTACACTGAGGCAAACTATGACCCACAAGCCAAATCCAACCTGGGGTTGTTTTTGCAAGGGAAATTACACTGGAACAGGGCCAGGCTGATCCACTTACTGTTAACCTATGGTTGATTTGTGCTATAAGGGCACAATGAGCAGTGGAGATAGTGACCATGATGTCCACAAAGTGGAAAATATTTACTATCTGGCCTTTTACTGAAAAAGTTAGCCAAGTCCCACTTCAAAATTTCCCATCCAATTCAATTGCTATTTTCCCTTTCAGGATGAGCTCTTTTGCTAGAAAAAATAACTCTTGTTTAATCTAAAAGTTTTAAACTCAAGCAGTTCAAGTAAAAAGCAAAACAGGATATATATATATATATATATATATATATATATATATATATATATTATGGAAGAGATGTTTGTGTAAAAAAAAAAACTCTCTATAAATAGGCTCGCACTCTTCTTTTGCATTTTTAATTACATTTTTGAGATTTTATACATGTGGATGTTCATAGAAATCCATTCATCTCCATTGCTGAGTATTAGAGCACTGCCTAGTCATTCGTCATACTGAAGAACAGGTCCGTTGCCTCTAGTTTTTTCATTATTGCCAACTGAGCTACACTGAGCAGTTTTGTGTGTGTTTATTTATGCCCATCTGTTAAAGCTTTTCTAGTAGAGACGCTGAGAAGTGGAAATTCTCAGCCATAGGGCAAGTATAATTTTAACTTGACTCACTTTTGCCAAGTTGTTTTTCAACTGTTCGCATTCGAGTTCTTTGTCCTAGGTAAGATGCGAGTCCCCGCTGTCGCACATGCTGGCTGATACTTAGTGTTACCAGGTTTATTACTTGCTGGTATCTGAAAGGTAAAAACCACATTCTCACCACTTTAATCTGCATCTTTCTGTTGACAAAGGGACTGTTCCTTAGATTCTAGTACAGTGGTCCTATGTCTGAAAAGAAATGATTGCAACTGATTTGAATTAAAATTCCAATATCAGAGAAAAAAATCAGGAGTATGAACTATAAATCTTCTGCAGTGTCATGAAAAGAATAGGAAGTGGCTAGCAATTTCAAAGCAGACATATCAGGGCATCCCACATGACTCAGAAGGCTGGATTCCAAATGGATTCTCTTGCTCTTCCAAGTAACTAGGACTGAGTGGAACATTGACTATCATTTTGTTCCAGAAGAACTTTAATTTCATCTGGAGAAATTATGTTTTGCACAAAGATTTTTCAGCCAAGGAAGGAATGATACTGTCATTATGTACTTTGATTTCTTCTGGATAGCAAGTGTATTATTTGGGCATTCGTACTCAATGTGCCTAATCTTTGCAGAAGCCCCTGGGTGAGTTCAGAATAGGACATGGCACTCTAAGGCAGAATGGCTGCAGAACATCATAGCCAGGAATGAAATGGATGACAGAACTCTATCTTAGCTGTCTAGTTCACATCCAGGGCTTGCCTGTCTTGAGGCTGCGTCTGCTTAGGCAGGGGAAAGAGAATGTGGTTTCAGAGCCTGCGCTGTCCACACTGTGACCCTTCAGGACTCATTTCTAGGCTTCTCTGGATTCCCTTCATAAAATGGGGTTAATGGATCTTGTCGCCCCCCCATACCAAGTCATTGTTATGTGGCATGTGGGACTGAAATCAAATTGGAATCAAGAGCTTCTGGCAAAAGAACCATGAGTGTTGTTTCAAAGGAAGGCATAAATTAGGAGTGACTCATTGAGGATTTTATAGCCAGTGGCATTGTTTTCTGGAGCCATCAGGCATTTGTTGATTTCTTCTTCTTCCTCCTCTTTACCTTCTTCTCCTCTTCCTTCTTTTTCAAAATAGAGGCTTTAAGCTATTGCTTGAGAAAGCAGTGGTGCTGCAGTGATTCACCATTCCGGAACACCCTTCCTCCACCCAGCTTGGGGTGGTGCTCTGTGCTCCAGGACCACTAAAATAGCAGCACTTCACTTCATTGGGAGCACAGTATAGATTTTCCGTCTGTGTATACATAAAAATTAGAGAGGCCTGTTTAAGACGCTTTGAGCTAAATCAAAAACATCCTATCCATGTGTTCCACCAACATTTCCTGCTCACTCTCACTTCAGGCTGCTATGTTTTGCTTGTTATATCGTAGTTCCTAGAAATGGCGACGCGTATACAGTTGCAGACAGACTGGCCTCATCTTTTTTACTTCCTCTAGATTTCACAAGATTGTATTTCTTCTTCTTTCCCTTCAGTCTTTCAATTTCCTTTCTTGATTTTTCTCTTTCTGCTTTCCCCTAAAAGGCTGGAGTTACCCCAAAGATTTTTCCATAATTCTATCTCCTTATTCCTAAGATGCCTGAGAATTTCATTCATGCCTAGGACTTTACTCTGGTTACAACTTTCAAATCCCAGACCCAGTTCTACCAAATATTTCCCAAATGTCCGGTGACACTTGGTGTTCTGTGCATTCCAAGGTGCATTGTCCCACTCAACTATGCCTCCTCTGACAGGTCCTACAGCATAATCTTTAGCTTTTAATTTTAGCCAAAAAAAAAAAAAAGTTGAGAATTAGGGGGAGACCCTATTAATTTATTGAGAGTCAAAATCCCTATATTTCTTCACTAATAGAGCCACCATTCTGTCCAGGTATCAGGTTCCAAATTCTGCATAAACCTCCTCACATGGAGCAGGAAGTTGGTCGGTCCAACACAGTTCATTTTCACACTGTCTTTGTCTATGGCGGACTTCTGCGTGGGCGCTGATGCAAGCGGGCTGATGAGATGTAGGCTCCAGCCTCCTGGAACAGCCTCTTCTCCTCTAAGTAATTTTCTTACTCTACCTTTTGGTTGTGAAACTGATGCCCAATAGAGGCTGTGGAAACCTCCATGAGAAGCCCCCATGCAATGAGAGTCAGGCATTTGTAGCATACACAGTGAGCAACACAAAATGGAAAACAAATGCTTTCTGGACTATGTTGTGAAGACACTGAATTAACCAACCCTGGAATTGCTGACCTCTGTTCTTCCATTTGTACCAAGTTAACTCTTTCATGTTTAAGTTGTTTTCCCTTATTGGCAATTATATTAGTTTTTTTTCTTTCTGCATATTAAATTCGTCCACAAAACCCCATTGTCTTTCATGGCTCCATTCTAAGTGCTGTTGTTATTATCTTTAACTTCTCATCAGCTGACTCTTACAGTAGTCTCTTCGCTGGCCTCCCCACCTCCCGGCTCCTGCGCCCTCAGATCCATCTTTCACAGTTCGATCACAGTGAACAGTCTCACTCTCAGCTTTGTCTCTATTGCTCCTGTAAGTCAAACCCTTTAATACTTTCCTGCCATTTACAAGTTCAGAGTCCCTAGACTTTCTGTGATCTTTGTCCCCTCTTTGCCCTAGTGCAAAGCAGCTCCTTTACCTTACAGCATCCATGAGAAATCTGCAAAGCTATGTGTTCTCCCCATGCAGAAGTGTTTTCCATATCCAAACACTGGCGCAGATATTTCTTTTGCCTGATACATTATCTCACTGATAACCACTGGGATTTCACTGGACTGTTATCTTCTTATGAAAACAGCTACAGTTCCTAACCACTTTCCTTTTTTCTTTTTTTTCCGGGTCTCACTATGCAGCTCAGACTTATAGTGATCCTCCTGTTTTCAGCCTCCCCGGCACTGGAATTACAGGTGTGTGCTACCTGGGGACGGGATTTGGTATCAGATACTGGGGATAGAACCCCAGTCCCTGTGCTTGCCTAGGCAGGTGCTTATTAGGCTGATCTATCTCTCAGGCCCTAACCACTTTATTTTTGTCAAATAGTAACTGCCCTGTTAAAACCAATAGTCACTGGGAAACCATTCTCTGCAAATTTCCTCTCCTACATGAATGTACTTCACATTCAAATCAGTGGTGTTAGGTCTTTGTTTCCATAGTGACCTATTGTGGGCCCAGAAAATAGTTTTGAATGTTTTTTACTGTATGACTGAAAGACCAGTGATTGACTGGATTTCACCTATCTTGACTCTTATGTTATTCTACAAAGCTATATTTAAAAATTATAAACAAGATCTTAAGACTGGGCTAACTTTTCATAGCAGTGGTACTTTGTTTACCTTAAATCTTAATGATTTAATATCTATCTAGCCATCAAAATCAGAAGGAAACAACTCTTAAAATGGGACATTTGAAAAAATATAAATTATGTTTCCAGTTTATCTTCCTTCTATTGAAAATGCTGTCTATTCCTTTTTGTTCCTTAGACCACTGACCTCAAATTCTTCATTTACTCTTATTTTAATTATTACAGCAACTCTCATGAAAAATAATCTTCAAAGGCAAAGATGTGTGGTGCTGGTGGTTACACACAGGCCTTCTAAGAGTAGCTTCAGATGAATCAATATTAATATTTGCACCTGGAGGCTGCTGCTGCTGCTGCAGCTGCTGCCCTGACGGCCACTGCCCACGCTTTAGAGTTACTGATTTGTACTTGAGACAACTCTGCTCCCGTCTCTACTCGTGGATGAACTCAGGAGTTTCAGCTCACAGAGATCAAACCACTTCTAAATGATAAGAATGGTACATGAAACTTCCAGGCCTTTGAGTGTCGGGAACATGATATAGAAATAACTCATGGCATGGTCCATGTTACTATAAGAGGCTTACTGAAGAGAAACAGACCAGTTATCTCAACATATCATGACATTGGACTCAACCATAAATCCTGTTTCAACACATTCTTCAACTTTGAAGATATGCAGGAGGCCACTCAGCACTTTGCATGTGTCATGTGGGTGCCTCAGGCCAGTGAGAAGGAGCACCTTCTTTCCCAACCAGGTTCCAGCTCCCTACAATGAATGAGCTGGCTGAAATGCTGCTTCCTGTTCTCACCCACCTAAGTCTGAAGAGCATCACTGGGTTTAGAGTTGGAGCTGGTGCTTCCATCCTCAGCAGATTTGCACTCAAGCATCCAGAGCTTGTGGAAAGCCTTGTGCCCATTAACATTGACCCATGCACTAAAGGTTGGATTGACTGGGAAATTTCCAAGCTCTCTGGCTTGGCAACCAACGTTGTGGACATTATTTTGGCTCATCATTTTGGGCAGGAAAAACTGCAGTCCAACCTGGACTTGATTCAAACCTATAGACTGCATATTGCCCAAGATATCAACCAAGAAAATCTACAGCTCTTCCTGAATTTCTATAATGGACGCAGAGACCTGGAAATTGAAAGGCCCATTCTAGGCCAAAATGATAACAGATTAAAACCATTAAAGTGTTCTACTTTACTGGTGGTGGGGGACAATTCACCTGCTGTTGAGGTTGTGGTTGAATGTAATTCTCACCTCAACCTTATAAACACAATTTTGCCTAAGATGACAGACTGTGGGGGACTGCCCTAAGTAGTCCAGGCTGTGAAGCTCACTGAGGCCTTCAAATGCTTTTTTTCGGGGAATGGGCTACATACCATCTGCTGGCATGACCCAGCTCACCCAATCACAAACCCACTCAACCTCCAGTAGCATTGGCTCTGGAGCAAGTCCCTTCAGCCAGCCTGGAGGTGTCCTGTTAAGCAGATGCTCCGCCCCTAACCTCCTCCTTCGGGTCACCACTCCATACCACATTTCCTCCATAAACTAGCCTTCACTGCTTTTGACTCACGCATGGCCACCGAACCTTTCTCTTGTATCCTGGATTTAGCATTCTCTTCTCACCCTCCCTTTTCTCTATGTACCGAGAACCACATCTATACCGTTACTGTAACATTCCAACATCTTTAATTGATCTAACTTCCATATCTTCTCTTGCCAACTGTGCTCCCTCAACAATGTATCTGATAAGATTCTTTGGTCCCCAACTCAGTGTGTGTGTGAGCACATGTGTCTGTGTTTGTGTGTGTATAGTTCTGCAATTTTAGACATGCTTTCTTGTAGTGCTTCTGCAAAAAAAAGGGGGGACTGTAAAATTATATATATATATATATATATATATATATATATATATATCACTTTTTCTCTCTCTTCTTAAAAGTCTGCTTACAAAGGTGCCCACCATTGATTCAGTATGTGATCCTTCCTAACTCTGTAACCCTCCTCTGCCACCTCACCACTTAGAGAAATGATTCCCACTCCAAGCTCTGTTTCATAGCACATTATGTGCACTTCTTCCTACAAAAAAGTAGTATGCATTGCCTATAACCGTCATTGCAAGGTATCTCCATGCTTTGGAGCATCTCTTCGAGAAATGAAAGTAGCCACACTTATATTTATGTTATTTTGATCAAATGCTGCTATATATTCCAATGAATGATCAATCACATAAGAAATTTAGATATTTGAAGCTTTACGGGCACAGACAAAAATTAAGTTTTCCATGCATACTTGTTGTTACAGAAAAGAATGACAATGAAAAAAGACTTTCAATTCTAAAGTCTACTAGGAAAATTAGAATAAAATATGAATTTAAGGAGAAAATAGTAATAGAGTGGCACCTAGGTTCATGAACTTGAGTCTGACCATGACTCTGGTCACTAAGCTGGATGACAACTGAATCAAACTGAATAATTAGGTCCAATTTTGACCTTGTGGGGAAAGGGTTTGATTCAGTTATTACCTGATTTGGTTTGTGACCTGGATTGAGGAAAGAATTAAATTCATGAACCAGGTACCTCTGTGTTGTACATTTTCCTTTAAAAAATTATTCATACATATATTTTTAAACACATGTAATAATGTACACATAATAGCTGTGCTACTTAGATCCCTCTAGAGACATTAAGAAGGCCTTTATTTGGACACATACAATTTATGATATTCTTTAAATGACATCACGGCCAACTTTAGACATCAATTGAAAAACACAAGAGAAAAAAAATAAAATAAAATAAAAATAAAAAAAAAATTACTCAAAAGGGAGCTGGGGAGATGGCTCCGAGGCACAAGTGCCTGCTGGGCAAGTGCAAGGTCGTGAGTTTGAACCCCAGTCCCACAAAAAAAAAAAAAAAGAAAAACACAAGAGAAGCTATACATACTTAGATCAAACTGATTGTAAAGCAGTGCATTAAAGCATCTATAGAATTATATTATTAAGCACTGCTGGCAAGAACAAGTCATCCTGCTTTCTGTGATACATAAAAGTCTTACATCCATGTATAAATGTGAGGAAACTTCAGGTTTCATCTTTCTCTGATTCACTCTCTCAAGTCTCTCAAATTCTGCAACCTCTCTTTCCTGACAGTTTTCAAAACACTGTGTTGACTAATGGCTCCAGAGAGGACTGGAAAATCCCATATTAAGTAATTTAATTGAAACAAGAAGTCTAGTTCAGTTGGTGTGAAGTCTTAGGCACTCTGCCTTTTCCAAGTTAGCTCCTATTGACAACCAATGCTGAATTCAGACAAATTAGAGGGCAAATTCAAGGCTCTTTACCAAAGAAAACAAACATAATCAGAGACAACCAGAGATTTAAAACATGCCAATGGATATGGAGTTATGGAAAAAGTGAAGGCAAGAGTGTTGAAAACATATTAAGAATGAATATTAATACCAAAAGCACTTTCCATTTGAGTCCATAATAGAAAGTGCGTGTATTAAAGTTGTATTCATTCATTCATTCATTCTACACACTCTATGTGCTTTCCTAGAGTTTGACATACAAAGAAAAATAAGATACTGACTTCTGGGGCTGGGAGATAGCTCAGTAGAATAAGCACTTGCCTGGCAAGCACAAGGGCCTAAGTACAATCCCCAGTCCTGCAAACAAACTAACAAAAAAATTAAGAAACGAAATTAGGGCTGGGGAGATAGCTCAGTGGTATAAGTGTCTTGCAAGCACAAGGTCCAGAGTTCAATCCCTAGTACCAATAAAAAAAAAAATGCTGACTTCTCAGGAATGAAATTAAAAACATTAATAAAGGTGGCAATAACCCCGGAGAGAAGGACTTCATAATTGGGTCTTAGAGTAATCTGTGAAAGAAATAATGTTGATGTGAATCAAAGAGTAACAGGAATAGAATATGAGAGAGCATTTTACATATGCCTTATTGAAGTGATTAACAGGACACAAGAGGAGAGAGTTTAGGTGGCTTCAGCAAGTTGGATGATGATGGGTTGGGGCTGGTTCTATCATTTGCATATGGAGTAAGAAGTGAAGTGGGCTAAGGGTAAAACTGTGGCAGCTAAGGCCCTAGAAGTCAGGTGATGATGAGTCTGCAACGTTTTCCCTGGACAGATGCAGAAGGAGAGATGTAAATGATGGAGGAATCCCAGATATAGTGGGCAGAGGTTGGGGAGCAAGTTTGCCATGGGGGAAGATGGGAAAATGGGTCATGACTCTTGTGTATCATTCTTTACCTCATTACTGACAAAGCCCTATTCATTCAGCTTTTCAAACATGTAAGGATCTACTCTGAATGAGGTAAGTTAAATAACTGGGGAAAATGAAAAGTTTTGTTTTTTTTTTCATACCAAAGATGAAACACAGGTTAAATTTAAGTAATAAAAAATATTAATAAAATTCAAAAAAAGAGATGAAACACAGGATTTGGCTAAACACAAGTGCTACCACTAAGCTATAGCTCCATGCCTTTTTTTATTTCATTTATGGAGATACAATACAATTCACCTCTTTAAAGCATCCAACCCTGGCTCTTCGCTTGCTCATGAGACTCCTGTACATCTGCAGTGATTCCACACCTGTCCCAGCCCCAGCCAGCCATCTGCCTACTTTATGTCTCTATCTGTCTGAGCACTTACATTTTTTATTAGTCTCTGGACCTAACAGAAAAACTTGAAGTCATCCTGAAATGCTGAATAAACTAAGACAGGTGCCAACTTGGTGCCTAGATTTAAAGTTCTCTATAGATTTTCCAAGAGAGTTTGTTTCTTTGTTTCCCAAACAATCGTTTCTCAATGTTTCTAACTTACTAATTCTCTCCAGTTGAAAACTGTATCAGGGTAGAGACCAAGTCTGTTTTGTTCACCACAATATCCCTGGAATTTACACATAATAGATGACTGATAAATATTTATTGAATAAGTGAATGAATATCTAATATTTTTGAGAGATTACAGATGTTGTACAGCCAGAGTATAACTGATATTTGAGAAGGGGAAAGGCTGGGAGGTTCAGACATCATTTCTTTTCCTTTTTATTTGGGAAATAAAGCAAATGTAAGTGTACCATTCATGCAGCAAATATTTACTGAATGCACATGTGCTTGTGATGTTTGGTGTCCATTCTGTTTTTTATAACTCTGTTTAGATCTTTCTCTGGATCAGCCTAATTATAAATAATGTAAATAAAACGAACTTCTACTGAACTTTTGAAGTACTATAGAGATTGGTTCTTGTTAACATCGAACAAAGCCGCTTGTACCTTAAAGCAAGCTTATCAAATATTTTCTAATAGATCATTTCCAAATACAAATACTGGCAAATTTTTCCAAAACACAAGAATGAGTAGTAATACCCATTATGGGTATGTGATTTGAATTCAGTAAAGGGCTCTCTTCTTCTTTTATATGTGGTCCTTGAACTTCATGACCGACCAGCTACAACTGAAAATGTGTTAGAAATGCAACCCTCACATAAACACTTGGAAATTCTGATATGGAAAGTGTAAGTTGGAACCTAAAAAACAGCTCATACTCTGAAAAGCAGAACTCAGATACTTATGTAAAATATACTTTTTGGCCTCTGATCCACTAACCAGGGAAAATTTCATTAATGGTATCCTCACTTAAAAAAAAATGAGATACTAAAGCACTTGTATAACAGCAAGCAGTATTAAAGTTAGCTGGAACTTTGACCTCCTTTGGTTTAACAATTTTCCCGTTTGCAGGAGAGGACTTTTTTAATGACTGACAGACGGTGTGAGGGAGACAGTTTGAACATAACTGTGGTGTATGTTTCTACTGCGGATCTCCATCTTGTTACGTTTATGTGCTCGACCCTCCATAAGGCCATCAGGAGAGATTTCTGCACAAGGCCTAGGGGCTCAGGGTCTGTGCTCACTACAAACAAATGTGAGATGGATATTCGTGTACACACACAGGTCCTCCCAGAAGCCTGTTATTTGAGGTTCCTGAAGACTATGCCTTTACTTCCCTCTACTTCTCCATAGCATCCACGTTTCTTTCAGGCAGCACGCCTTGCATGGCCAGCATAGGAAGCTGAAAGCCTTCAACATGCAGGTGTCTCTCATGGGAAAGGAACCACGTAGGAATCATATCCATTTAATATGAATGATAGCATATGTACTGGTGGTACAGGTACTCGGGGTGGTAGTGATAGGCAGCAAGAGAACATGATCTATGTTGTTATTTCAAATTTTTTGGATCATTAATTAATTAATTAATTAGGCATAAGATCTCACTCTGCAGTACAGACTCATAGTGATCCTCCTGCCTCAGCCCACCCAGTGCTGGGACTACAGGCATTCATTACCACCACACATGGCTGGCATGTTTTGTGGTACTGGGGAGCAAACTTGGGCCCTTCAGCTTTTCAGACAGGTGCTTAGACCACAGAGCTATCTCCCCAGCCCCTGTTGCTATTTTAGTTCTGGGCTCAAACCCAGGGCTTCACATAAGTGGATGCTAAGCAGAAGGCTCTGCCAGTGAGGCAGAATCGCAGCCCGGAGATGTCACCTGGAGTGTGTGGAGTCACCGGTGACCTCTCTGGATGAGTGCCTGGCAAGAAGAGGGTCAAGGGACATATAGGCAGGTGGAGCAGGAGGGGGGTCTGCTCACTTCACACATGTTCTCATAAAAAAACAGCTATAGACTTTCAAAAGCTAAAGGTTTCCAAAACGGCTGTCTGGAGAGGCAGATTACAGGCTGGTGTCCGGAGGTGAAAGGAGAGGCAGTGTCAGTGTCACCTATGGGTTACTCCACAGCGGGCTTGAGAACTAAACAGATCTGATAATTGCAAATTTTGCAGAGGTACTTGATGTAAGTTGTGCACTTGAAGCTGTTTGTTTTTTGTTTGTTTGTTTGTTTGTTTTAAGAGATGGGAGGGCTGCTAAGCTGGACTCACACTCCTGGGTGCCAGTGATCCTCTTGGTCAATGTTCTGAGTAGCTGGGTCTAAGGTGTGGCATGAGCCATTGGGCTACCCCTCAATGGCTAATTTTAGGGTGAATGATTTCACTTCAATTAAAAAGAAAATAATTAGCAAGGGAACAACTGAAATGGAAAATTTGAAACTCAACACTTAAAAAAAATTTCATGAATAAAATGCATTTTATAGCTGATACAAATCAATAGAAATCAAATATAATTGTAGCATTCAACCTCTGGTGTGCCACACCAGCCCTGCTTCCTGGGGCACGCTGAGACAGCGATTGAGACCGGGCACAGTATCGCGAGACTGTAATGCCAGCTCTCGGGAGGCTGAGCACAGGCGGATCACTACAGGTCTGATCTGTGTAGTGAGACCCTGTAGATCCTGTCCTAAATACAAATATGTGTATAAACAAAGTGCCTGGACTTATTCCTTGAACTTTAAGCTCTTCATCTGTGGGGAGAACATGTAAATAAAGGTGCGGTAACTTCTCTTCAGGGAGTCAAAACGAGACCTCTGCATCAGAGAGAAAGTGCCGCTATGTACGATCCAATTTAACATGATTTACTTTAAAAAAAAAATCTTAAAGCTTGTTTTATTTTATGATACTTTGTTACACAAATTATGTTCACTGTTTGTAGAAGATTTGGTAGATTCAGAAAACATTTTGAATAAAGTAATTCTTACTGAAATTATTCAGTTTTGTTGAATTTAATTTTCGTTAAAAGTAATTCCAATGCCTGTAATCTAACCCATGTGTGTTCATAGTATTTAATTATTCTTGTATTTAGGTTGTTTCCAGTTTTTAGTTTTACAAAAAAAAATACGACTACGAACACATGTTGATTTGGAGCTATCAAATTGCTACAGTTTATAACCAATTAATTAATTAATATTTTTATTTGGTATGGGGTCTCTCTACGTAGCTCGGATTTGTATCCTGTCTCAGCCTCCGCAGCACGGGGATTACAGGCGTGCACCACTACGCCTGGGTCCTTGTGCTTGCCAGGCAGGTGCTTAGCCCGCCAAGCTGTCTCCCTAGCCCCCGCAGTTTGCATTTGGTCCACAAAAGTTCATGTGATAAACGCTTGGTCGCAGTGTGCTCCTGATAGGAAGTGGCAGAAGTGCTTAGACGCTACACCGCGCAGGCGCTCTGCGGGTCACTCCGGTGAGCTCTAAATGCAGACTGTGGGGTCCTGCCCTCTTCTTCTTGCCGCCTTGATCCCAGCCGTGAAGTGAACGGCCTCCTTGCCACCTTCCCCTGCCATGTCGTGTACTTTGCCACAAGCCTGAAGCAATGGTCAATCAGCCGTGAAGTGAAATCTTTTTTTAAATTTTTATTTATTTATTTATTCATTCATTCATTCATTCATTCATTTATTTTTTCTTGTTTCAGAACTTTTTTAAAAATTTAATATTTTTCTTGTTTAAATTTAACAATGGTTATATTACATATTTTCATCATCAGATCAGTTTAGATTAATACATATAGGTATATAAGATTGATCCAACAATTAAACATTAACACTTTTAAATCAACATTACTTCATTACTTTTTTTTTCTTTTCCCTTTTCTTTTTTTTAAAAGTTGACACACTGCATATTGTCCTCACAATAGTTTTACAGAGCACAGTGTGTGGGCATGACCCACCACCCTATTGATGTTGCTAAGAAGGAAAAAAAGAAAAGGAAAGAAAAGAAAAAAAAAGAAGAAGAAAGGAGAAGAAAATTCTTCTCTTTGGACTAAGAGGAAGCAGATGCATACACAGTCAAAAGTTCTGCAATTGCAGTGGGCCACCAGTGAAGCTTGTAATATTGGAGGCTATTGATCTAAGCCTCCTAAAGCTCATCTCACCAATTGTGAAGTGAAATCTTTAAACTGTGAGGCAAAATAAACCTTTCACCTTTTAAAAACTGATTTATCTTAGATATTTGTTATATTAGCAGAAAGCTAGCATACGTATTTGGGTAAGTATCTAGATGTTCTCTGGTGGACCGCTAAGAGAACCATGAGACCCAAGGATATGGTGAGTGACTATTTGTTTAGAAAACCAGCTGTCTATGGTCCGGGCAAAGGCGGGTGATATAGGTGCTGCATGGGCCGGGGAACTCCTGGCTGGGCTGAAGACCTTCCAGCTAGATGGAGCTGAGCAGCAGTACGGGAAAGATCACTCAGCCACTTTGCACCTTCCCAGGTCACCTGTCAAGCCATGTTCATGGTGTTCCTTGTTTGCTTGGGCTGTCTTAAGCATACTAGGTTGTTGAAGACCCAGGTATCATTTCTGTGCAGAAGGATACTGAGGAGCAATGAGAAATGATTTGGAAGAAGTTGTTCCCAAAATAAGTATAAGAGAATTTGCTGGTGAATGGCAAAGGACATAGGTGAATAAAGCATTTATGAGAAAACTTTCCAGAAGTGTGTTCAATAAACACAGGTTAGCCGGGTGTGGTGGCGCACGCCTGTAATCCCAGCATTCGGGAGGCTGAGGCGGGAGGATCGGTGAGAGTTCGAGACCAGCCTGGGTTACAAAACTGAGCTCAGGGCCAGCCTGAACTGTACAGCAAGACCCTGTCTCAAAAAAACAAAAAAACAACAACAACAACAAAAAACACAGGTTGATAGGGGAAAACAGCGTGAGGTGGGACAGTCTCCTAAAAGGAGCATGTAAGTTATGTGGCTAAGTGTACTAACAGCATTTGGAAAAGCTATCATGTCTGCATCTTGTGCTCTGAGCGACTACTATGAAGACAATATGCAATGTATTAATTATTGTAACTGCCTACTAACCTGTTTTGAAACTGTCTCGTTGCTAGTTCTTTGTCATTAAAATAAATAAAATTAAAAGAAATAAATGAATAGCAGACTGTATGGTAGAATAACTCAAGTTATAATCAGAAGTTATAGCTAAAATTTCTTATTTTATTACGATCAGTTTTCCCTCTTTTTTTGAATTAATTATTTGTTAATATTGATCAGAATTTCTTTAAGTGTGGTTTCCTGACTCATAGTTAAAAATGCAAATTTTGCCATTCATTCTACCTTTTGGCCTTACTAAATCAGAAACTCTGGCGAACACAAATGTTTTGCAGTACATAATCTATAATCTTGGCAAGCCCTCCAGATAATGCAAAGCTTCCTGTTACATACCGTCCTGGTAGAAGTTTTTAAATGCGTGAATTTTAATAATTGAGTGCAGTTTATTCTTTGCTAAATTACTACTCTGTCACACTCTCCTGACACATTGATTTTAAAAAGATAAATGTAGTATCTTAAGATACTTTCTGCTATATATAGTTTAATATAAGTCAAACATCAGATGTTCTATTACCTTTACTTTTATTTCAAGTGAAATATTCACACTCATAGTTTGCACTGATGATAAGCTTTGTTGTACATTTTTCTTGTTATCATATGAATAGCTAAAAACACTGTGCTGTTAGCCTTTAAAATTCATGCAGAGAAGGAGGAACCAATGAAGAAGACAGGGAAGGAAAAACTAGAAATGAACAAGGTAGATAAAGCAAGAACTGCTGTCATAGTAACAAGAGAAAGTGTTTAAGGGAGTGGTCCACCCTTTGGAATGCTGCTGAGATCAAATAGGCCATGAGAAAAATATCCCAAGAATTTGACAACACGGAGTCGCAGTCCACGTTCACAGCAGCAGTTTCAGCAGAAATAGTTAAAAGGGAGGCTTCCTTCAACAAGTTTCAGTAGAGAATGCACAAACAGTAACTGCATGCAGTGCCTTTGGTAAAATTTGCTGTGCGTGACTGTGAAAATAGGACAGTGGCTGGGACGCAGAAGGCGTATTGTGCTGATAAAAGTATAGTCCCAGAAGTTTTCGGCACAAGTGGTGTGCAGTTGTACTTTTGTCCTTTGATGACACAGCTAATGATTCCAACGAGTTCCGCAGCCCTCAACACATACCAGGCTCTTGAAGGTCTAATCGATTCAATAAGAATCTTCCCCATTCATCGTTTTGACTGTCTATTAAATACTTTTGATCAAGCGGATGGGGGCCTCAGTATTTCTCTCTATAATTTAAAATAGCATTATCTGTTAGCTATTCTTCCCTTTGTAATGAGGTCAAAATGCATCAGAGTTAGAACATGTCTCAGAAGTGCTTTATGTCGCTTGGAGGTATTCTCTATCCATGAGTCTTTTATTATTTTTTTCTCATTTACTCATTTCCTTTCTCTCTCTGGGAGGGCACTTTTGAGATGATAGGTGGTTGGGATTTATGAGTTAAACAACACAAATACTTAACACAAGCACTAGCACTTAAAGAAAAAAGGATTGGGGTCATTGAAAAATATTGTAAATTTTGGGACTAACAATTTGGTTTTGTGGGTTTGCTTCCTGGGGCTGTGTTCCAGAGAGGGCAACAAAGGGTAAAACTCATTAGTGCATCATTATCTTTTGTCTGAAGGAAACAATGTGTGGTTTCTGGGCAGCCCGCTTGGTGTTTGCATTGGTCCTGGAAATATTTCAAACCAACTAGATTGTTTGAACAAGTCCCCATCTTGAACATGAAACGAGCCACCACGAAACCACAGAGTTGATGCTAAATTGCTAGGTGATGACTTCTCTGGCTCCCAAGGCTTCCTAGATCTCAGTCATTGAAATCATGAATCTTTCTTCTAATGAGAAGATCTAAGTCTTCTGGGAGACCTCCCATGCCGTCCCCCTCCCCACGACCCCAGCGTGCTCCAAGAACTTCTGAGAAGTTTGGTTTAGAATCAAGGTCATGGAGTTTGTTCCAACCCTGATTCTTAATTTCAGTTCTTTAGAAACTGCAAAGTATTCCCAGGTCAAATCTGCAAATTCAGAAATCTAAGGAACTCTATAATGGATTAATAGATTGGGTGATGAAAAATCTAATCCGTTCTGTGTTTATCAAAATGAAGTTTTAAGTAAATATTGGTGATTTTGTTTATATGATATTGTTTCCCATGCTTTAAAAAAAAAAATCTTCCTTAGGAATTTCATTAGGTTTAAAAAAAAAAAAAACTGACATCAAAATAGCATTTGTGGGTAGACCTTTAAAAATGCATTTGGGAAGAAAGTTTTTTTCACAGAAATATTCAATAAGTATGATACCCTATGGTGTGTTTCTCCAGAAGAATTTTATTTGTCCTTCTTGAGTTACAATCTCTTGTCTAAATTTGAACATCAAAACCCGTGAATCATCTCTTGATTTATATTATTCCCCAATTAAGAGAATGTTTTATGGCTCAATGTCAGAAATCCAGAAGACTGTGGGTGCCAATGTGGTCATAATGTCCTAACTGAACCTCAGTTCTAATCCTGAATTGTGGCATGTTAATTCTGTTATTGCTACTACGAGTTGCACAATCTGCTTCAGGGTTGTATCATTTATTAGAAGGTGGGGAGCCAAGCAGGATGCTGTGGGTATGGGCTAGACTGCTTGGGCTCCAGCTCCTTTTCCAACACTAATTCCTGCTGAACATTTTAGCAAAATTTTAAATTTCTTTGTCCCCTAGTTTTCTCATAATATTGTAGCAAAAATTTAATAATGTCATGCATATAAAGCTTTTACAATAAGTAGGTTTCTCAGTAAATATTTGTCAAAAAAATGGATTTCAGTTTTCCAGGTCAGAAAGATCCAGAATTTAAGTTTATGTATTTCTGGAAAAAATAAAATTATTTTTATAAGTAGATTACTGTTTTTACATGCTTTTCAGTTTAATAATATTGCTTCTGAATTATATTACTTTGAGTGATTAAGGAAACTCATAAAACTGCATCTAAAAGTCAAAATAAGTCATTGTTGTGTATCCTTGACATTTTTAATACATTTTATACAATGAACCTCAGTTTTGTTTTCTTGATCCTAAAAATACTGAGGCAGTGCTGCATGGAATCTTCCTTATTTGGAAGCTTGACCTCACAAATACAAGAAAAGCAGGACTCCCCAGAGATGTGCATAGGGATGATATTTATGTCCTGCCAACTATAGTACATATTCCTACTCCTAAGTGGACTTAATACATAGCATAACATACTATTTTAATAGAATACACAACAGAATTCTCTTAAATCCATTAAGAAAATCATTTTACTTGAGGTTTACAGTATCTTTAAAGCAGTGGTTTTTTAATATTTTCCAGGACATGGTACAGGTGTGCATGCAAACAGATAGAAACACAGAGATTACAGAGCTCCTGGGAGTGAAGGTAAGAGCCTCACCACACCTGGAAACAGAATTTGGGGGCCTTGCTGTGCCTGTGTCCTGACCACCTCAAGTTTCTGAGTTCAACACAGTCCTAATCTACTAGAGGATCACTTAAGTGCCTTGGCACAGGATAGCAAATTATTTTTCAAGGAATTCAAGAGAAATTCTTTGATTTAAAAAAAAGACTGTGAACTTCTTGAAAATGATAATTCTGAAACATGAAGCTATAGCTTGAAATGCACATCATGCCAGCAGTAAATGGAAGGCACTCTTTAATGTCCCAACCTTCAGGACCTCACATCCACAGAGCATCAATCACAGGATCTCCAAGATGCTTAGACAGTAGTGC
>PVJA010008569.1:0-63140 GCA_004027025.1 Myocastor coypus | reverse complement strand
AAAAAAAAAAAAAAAAAAAAAAAAAAAAAAAAAAAAAAAAAAAAAAAAAAAAAAAAAAAAAAAAAAAAAAAAAAAAAAAAAAAAACCACATTGGAAGTCAGCTAAAAAAAGCCTATGTTGTTTGAGAAACAAACATTTTTACATAATTTTCTTAGCTGCTGAGGTTTCTCAATAAATTGGTATTTTCTTTCCAGTGAAAAACTAGGTGGGGGGAGAGAAAGAGAGAGAGGAGGGCAGGAGGAAGGGAAGGGGGAGGGGAATGGGGAGGGGAAGGTGGAGGGAGAGAGAGAGCAGAGATGGCCCCTGGTTAATAACCCAACCTGAGTTAACAACAGAAACTCTTCTGGCCAGGTGTGCTTGCATAGTGCCCCCGTGTTAGTCAGCAACACTATTTTCTGAGGATTGGGAGAATTGGCGATTCTTCCCAGGTGGCCCGGCAGTGAGGAGGGCCATCTGGCATCTGTGCCAGCATTTGTCCTTCTGGAAGAGTACAGTGAGTCAAGATTCAGCCTTTTACCTTCCATTTCTCTGCACCTTAAGAAAGGCTTTGATTGATAATGGTTCTGTCACTGCGGGTCCAGGACAGGATAGGAGTCAAGCAGCAAGACAACTCAAACAGTAAACTTTTGCCGGGCGTGGTGGCGCACGCTTGTAATCCTAGCACTCGGGAGGCTGAGGCAGGAGGATTGGTGCGAGTTCGAGACCAGCCTGGGCTACAAAAGTGAGCTCAGGACTAGCCTCAACTGCATAGCGAGACCCTGTCTCAAAAAGACAAAAAAAAAAAAAAAAAAAAAAAAAAAAAAAAAAAAAAAAAAAAAAAAAAAAAAAAAAAAAAAAAAAAAAAAAAACAGTAAACTTTTGTTGGATTGTTTAATGCTGTCATGGTTTGTTCTGGATGTTTTAACAGATATAAGTGGTATTGCTAAAAATAGGCATGTATGATTTTCAGAAGAAAATACTTTTCTGATCGTATTTTTAACAACAAGCTGCTTATGACTGCATTATGTTGTTTTAATGACGCCTAGTATCAAAAAATAATTATTTTTGAATTTATGGAATATGGTTCATGTTATAAATTACACATATAAAATTAGTATTTTCTTATAAACATGGAACAAGTAGCGAACTTAAATTGTTAGAAATTATTTCATAATATGGAAACTTTATGTTTTATTCTATATTTCCATAATTTTATATTATAATGCAATAATCATGCTATATTGATATCTTTTATGCAAAGATAGATGTTGGGCCCTCCCATTATTTTTCTCTCCACTTTTCTTCTTTTTCTTATTCCTTTCTTCCCTTCTTCCCTCTGCCCTTCTTTTTCTTTCTTCCTTCCTCTTTTGCTCCTCCCTTTTAACATTCACTATAGGTTTTTTTTCTGATATCAGTTATGGCATTGTCTGTCTCACATTAGGGACTGAAAACAGAATTGATGTTTTATTTATTTATCTATCTATTTATGTATTTATTTTTCTTTCTGTACTTAGGACAGGGTCTATAGGATTTCACTACACAGATCAGACTAGTAGTGATTCTCCTGTTTTCAATCTCCCAAGTGCTGAGATGACAGGCACACACCACCACACCCAGTCTCACTCACTGTCTCAGCATGCGCCAGGGGCTGGAGATGAAACCTCAGCCACTACACCAAAATTGCTATTTAAAGAATGATTTCTGAACAGTTGTTGTGGCTCTTGCCTTAGCACTTAGTTGAGGCTGAGGATGGAGAGTTGCAAGTTTGAGTCTCACTGGACAGCTTAGCAAGACACTGTTTCAAAATAAAAATTTTTTAAAAGGTCTGAGAATGCAACTCTGTGGCAAAGCTTGTTATGGCTTGAGGGCACCATAACACACACACACACACACACACACACACACACACACAAGAATTAAAAATAAAAACATTTTCAAAGCTTTCTTAAAGTTCACATTAATGTTAACTGATTTTATAAGAGCAACACTTTACTACTATTTTTGCTGCCATTTGGAGAAGCTCAGACACATTATTAACTCAGCCTATAATGGTCTGTCAGTGACAAACTTCCAAATAGTTCAACTTGTGTATGCCTGAGAAAATACAAAAAATGAGTTTTCATTTTGTAAAAAAGAAAAATGAAAAGAAATCAGACTATTTTTAATGCACAAGGTAACCACTGTATTACAAGTGGTTTTTAGTTCTTGGCTAAAAACTTGATTATAAATGGATGCTTCACCATGTGGAACTCAAATATGTCCATTCTAATGCACTGAAGCAATTTCTGAGTCACTAAAACAAAAATCATTTGATTTCTACTTTCTAGTACTTCTATGATACATGCATAATGTTAGTGTCATAAAGGTATCCAATATGCAATATTGCTTCATTTCCAGCACATGATACGATCCTCAGTGCTAATTATTTGTCAGTTAAGACATATTACCTTTCACAGTAGTCACTGATTTAACATCTATAGTGGAAAGCTGTAACCAAAACGTAAAAGAGAAATGGAACCACACTGTGGCATGATAGCTTTCACCTAGAGTCCCTTAGGGTGGATTGTGTTCTACACGTCTGTTATCTAAAGAGTGGACAGCAGCTTTTGTCCGTACACCCCTGTTTTCTGTCCGTGTTCTATTTCTAACCACTCTTTTCACTGACACAGTGGCTGTGCTGAGTTCAAAGCTCTCAGAGCCCATCAGGGCACCAGTTCACTCCTGCATGCGACTCAGCACTGAGCAAGCATGGTCAGCTCTCTGTGAGTGGGGATGAAAAGCAGGTCGGCAAAGTCCAGACAGGAACTAATGAGCATCAGATCTCTTCAGAGGCAGGAGTTCCTAGAAATAGCAGATCAGAGGAAGATAACTGTGCTACAGTGTGGATGCCAGGAGGAATTATTGTAGTTCTGAATGAAATATGAATTTGAAATAATTTTTTAGAACAGAGAAGAGTAAGAGATATTAAAATGGTATTTACCAGGTATATGGGAATATATATTTTCTATTTGGTTTACCAGAGTAACTAAATATATTAGTTACAGGATTTATCAGAGTGATGGCTAGGGAGAGACAGCTCAGTGGTTTAAGTTGTGCCTGGTAAGCTCAAGGACCCAGGTTCGATCCCATGCTGGTTATTGAACCCAGGCATGGTGGTGCATGCCTATAATCCCAGCACTGGGGAGGCTGAGACAGGAGGATCACTATGTGACTGAGCAGTGTGGTGAGACCCTTTACCAAATAAATAAAAGATAAAAAATTAAGCAATTTATCAGAGAGAAAAATGAAAAAGTTGGTGAAAAATTTGCTGTTACAGTCTCCTTTTATTTAACATTTCAGATTTGAATTTGAATTTTCCTTTGGTGAATTTGTTCATGAACAGAAATTTCTAATCACAAAATTCAACCATATTTTCTAATCTGAATATGCATATAAAGGTTATCACTACAATAAAAGATAGAATTTACTTAAAATTACTTAGAAATCTTTATTTTTGTATTCATTTTTTGCCATATTATGCAATTTGACAACTTAACTCACTTAAAAGATTTTTAAATATCTCTATCAGTTTAATGAAAAGTTAATAAAATTTTCAAACACATGATGCAGAAATGATTCTTAATTCTATTATTTAAATGTGTTATTCAATAATACATTCTAGCAGAATATATCATGCACATATGCATGTATGCATAAAGTTTATAAATACTATAAGACAATTTGTAAGACTTGATAATGAGATCCAAGATATAAAGAAAAACTTTTCATCAGTAAGTAGCCATTATGCTAGTGAAATGGACATCCTGCATTTATTGCTTCTCTAGCCTCCTACTAAATCTTGCCAATTAGATGGAGAAGGTCACAGGAAGACTCGCAGCCATTTCTAGGAGCCGCTGTGCTGAGCACAATCCAATTATGCTTAACTGCTTCCGTGATGCGGTTATTCTTTATGGAAACCTCCTCTTGCCTTCAGGAGACAGCAGACACTGCTTCCTGTTTGCTTCCTTCCTCTCAGCCCAGAAGTCTAGCACGTGGTCTGGCCAGGACACAGGTCAGGAGAAATTGCCTCCCTGCTGATTTCTCTAAGCTGAATTCATTAGTTGTGTGCAATCTTTTCTCTTTCTTCCTTCCTTTCTTTCTTTCTTTCTTTCTTTCTTTCTTTCTTTCTTTCTTTCTTTCTTTCTTTCTTTCTTTCTTTCTTTCTTTCTTTCTTTCTTTCTTTCTTTCTTTCTTTCTTTCTTTCTGGTACTGGAGGTTGAACTCCAGATCTTGCACTTGTCAGGCACGTGCATGTGCTGCTGAGCTGTATTCTCAGCCCTAGAATGTTTAACATTCATGAATTTATATCTATCTATATCTGTACCAACAAAAATAATTTTTTAGAAAATGACTAAATCCTTAGCCTTTTATATCATAATGACCTCAATAATTGGTGTGTACCCTACAACTCTATCCAGAAGACTAACATGTTTAGTTACCTCAGGATATATTTTACAACTAATTTAGCTTTTTATGGTTCACTGCAAAATCAAATTGCTTAAAATGCAAAGCTTTATAGGTCCTGGTGATGCACTGATAACATTTCCTATGAAAATGGTTCAGGCTAAAATTATTGAGGTCATTATGATATAAAAGGCTAAGGACTTAGTCATTTTCTAAAAAATTATTTTTGTTGGTACAGATATAAAATGATTTGCCAGAAAATACCCAGCCCTAAGTACTTTCTGCTTTGCATTCACATGTAAAGACTGGGTGGCCTCTTATTCATATGAAGTTCTTTATGTCTAGATCACAATTTTGTATGTAACATCAGCAGTCCTTCATCGAATCTTCAACCATGCAGTCCCTTTTAATCCACAAAAATCACTGTCTCCAGTAATGGTCTAACAATAAATATTAATCATGAATTACGAATTTCTATAACTTTCTATTATTTTGTTTGCTTGACACCATTGTTCTAATAATTTATACTTCAAAAACAATCACTTTAGGGCTGGTGAGATGGCTCAGTGGTCTAAAGCACCTGCTTAGGCAAGCTTAGGTGGCCATAAGGACTGTGGTTCAATCCTTGGCACCACATACTGCACCAGCTCCACCCCCAGGGCAGGCTGAGCCAGCCATTAATAATGATAATAATAATAATAATAATAATAATAATAATAATAACTTTAATTTTTATCTCACTGTGTATCTTTGTCAACTGCCTTTTCAAAGATTAGAAAGCAAATGTATAAAATGCCATATCCAGGCCACTATTCTTAACTTAAGCACTGAACAAAAATATGACAAATAACAGGTGAGTTGCTGTGCTGTGCACTGTGCTGAGGAAAGGACAAAGGTCCTGCCGGTGTCTCTGTGGAGCTCTGGGTAAAAATGAAAGGAAAGGCCAGCGGAGGAGCAGGAACGACGGACATGCTCCCCTAGATCTCCTGGGTCAGCAGCAGGGGCTGCAGGCAGGAGAGACACGTCCTGCACACGGCCCTCTCAGATGGCTCAGGAGAGACCTTGCTGAATGTGGTGGAGCAGCCAAGTCTAGTGACCAGCCTTTCTGCAGTGTAAAAGGGTTCTGTTCTCACTTTAAAATACTTACAGTAAAAATAATCATTGCTTAATTCCCTGACTCCCCATTGTACTCTACAGCAGTTATAGTGGGTTATCGTTACATGGAAAAGTCAGATTAATTAAACCAAAGTCAGAAGGCCTGCATTTATCAGTTTAGCCATTTTTATTTCCTGTCATATATCTATAATAGTAGAAAGCAGAAACTGCACAGAGAGCATAGAAACTATTTCCAACTTTGTTTCTTTATTATCCAATATAGATGGGAATAATATTACACCTTCTATATTGATATTCTACTTTGCTACATTACTTTTGGCTAGATTATTATGGTCATTATAAATAATCTATTATTAACTGCCAATTGATAAATGTAGCATTTCACTTTATTCTTAGAGATATCACCTTCAAAGCTAAACTATGTTTAAGAAGTATTAGTTTATGTATTTTTGAAAGCAATTTTTAGGCTTAAAAATCAAACAAGTTTAATATTTGTAGATGCTGGTAGAAACTTCAAAAATGTCAGGTTGAAGAATGTTGATTGGACTTAACAGCCAGAAGGAAAAATTTAGAAATAACTTCTTTTATAAGCATACAAAGTTCATTTTTTACATTACTTAAATATATTATGTTTCTGTATTATATGTAGTGGCTTAAAGGGAAAATAATGAGTAGTTTATTGACACATGTGCAACTTATTTCTCAAGTTTCTTTGTTATATTGAATTTAAATTTTCTATTTCCATTTATGTAAGAGCAGCAATAAGACTGAAAAACAATAGATTTGTGTAATACTCAATTTTTACTTCACTTTAATGTATGTTCCATTTTTAATATAACCAAATAGAGTAGTTTTGAAGAAAACAGTAACCACATGAATTTATTTATTTAGTTAATAAATAATTACTTTGGGTTTCTCATACTATATGAAATTCCAATATGTGTAACTTTTAGTGATTTCATTTGTCCAGTCTCCTCAGATGAGATTATAGGCTGAACATAAATTTTTTTTGTTAGCAGAATATAACTCTTTTGTTCTATTATAGTTTCTTACTGCATTCATTAAGAGCAATTACCTTTTATCAGTCTCTCCATGAAACTAAACTTCCTATACTTAAAATACAATTTTATAAGCAATAAAAATCCAAGGGGAAAGGAGAAAGTATACAGCTTTTAGTTCTGCCATAAAAATATAATTCATTGACTTTCTGCTAAAGCGTTTGTGTTCCACATAGTAAATTCAGTATCATACCTGAAGACATGGAACCTACAGTGATCTGTGGCGGGTGTTACAGGAAGATTATGCTGTACACCAGAAAGCATTTATTCAGAACCCAGTTACCCCACATGCTAGATCTAAACACTAAATCATTGCCTCCCAATTACATGAGTTGTTTTTAAGTAGGAGGCTTCTCAAGGGTTAGCCCTAGGACCTCTCAAATCATCTTCATTTGGAGTATAGTTCACTATAGAAATCCACAAAAGTAGGAGCAACACATCTGTGTATTAAACATCTATCCGGATGATTAGAATGTACACTAAAACTTGAGAACAGCACTATTTGATGAATTATCTTCACATAAAATAATTATTTAAGTGAGTGAAACTACATTGGGCTTCTGCATCGCCTTTGGCCCACTAGGTTGCAAGGCTTCCCTGCCCGCCTTCGTCTCCCCCAGAGGCTATCAGAGCTAATTCAGGTAATGTGTGCAAGGACTATGTAAGTGCAAAACTCACATGTGAGGTGGGAGTAGATTTGTTCTTCTAGATTTTGTACCTTAGAAGTTTCTTACTATTCCTTGTCATTACAGTCTATTAAAAAAGCTATGCTAATGATCCAATATTTATCCTGTAGGAATATTTGTTAATGCTATTATCATTATTAGACTAGAGATTATGTAGTTCAGGTTCACTCTGTGTGTTTATTTATAGTGTAAGACATAGTAAACACTCATGAAATATGTATGTGAGTATTTTGAAATGCTTTTATATTGATTGTTTCTTTTGTTCAAATGGTAGGAACAAAGTTTTTAAAATATTAAAGTCTGCAACTGAGTTATACCTGTAATAGCAATATGCTTAATTTTAAATACAATTTTAATACTCATGTGGCTAATTTTGCAAATGCCATCTCACTTGGCTCCTGGTCTGCCACTTCTTTGAGGTCTTTGATGAAATTATGCATAGAAGCACAAACAATTTTACATATGCATAAGAAGAAAATGGTTCATCCTAATTACATACTTACAGATTTTCCCACTCAGACTCAGGTACTATTTAAAATGTGTATAGGCTACTGTTTATCCTTCTCTCCACAATATTTACAGAAAAAATAAGAGTCAACACTAACTGAAGTGTCACTAGGATGTGCAGCATGGCTCTTAATCTTCACAGTGTCAGCACTTGAGCACAGACACAAACTCAGATTCTGTAATCTAAATATTTCGATATTACAAAGAACTCAAAACAGCAAGACTTGGGCATAGTCTTAGTAAAGATTTACCTGTCATGCAGAAGTCCCTGGCTTCTACCCTAGAATTGCAAAACCACAAAGAGAAAGAAAAAGTCAGTACATAGTTCATCATGCTCTAATTTCTTACTCTGGAAAAAAAAAAAAAAAAAAAAAAAAAGGTCCTCATCATAATTACCTGCAGGGATAGAATTTATTGCTCCAGTGGCAGTGGCAGTGCTCACTCTCCTTCATTCTGGTTCCATCCTACACTGGGCCCAGGGACCAAATGTGCAACTTGAAGGTCCACAGATGGCCTCCCATTGACCAACACTTGGAACCAAGATCTACCTCACGATGTACCTCACTCTAGGAAGGACTCAAGAAGGCCTTGAAAACAGACTTAGGGTGGTTTGTGTATAGATTATCCCAGTATGGGAGGTTATACAGCTGACTTGAGGCATAAGGATGCCTCACCACACATGGAGGGATATAACCAAAGGAGCCAGAGGGTCTCTGCTCCAAGTTGGGCCAGGCATAGGGTAGAAGTGTACAGCGCACAAACCAGTGGACACCTCTGAGCTGAATTCAGTGACCCATCTTTGTTTAATTCAGGGAACTTCCTTGGGTTTGATTCTTTTGTGGAACAAATAGCTTTCAAATTCTTTGGCAGTGCATTTTCCAAGATAGGTGAAAATCTGCACCCTTGTCCCTTTTCATATTGTTTATTTTTTCCCCCACACTTCTTACTATTATAAAAATGTTATGGTAAAAAAGGAATCACACTTACAATATAACAAGACTGGAGAATGGGCACTGTTGCCTTTATAGGAATCTAAACGCTTCTGAGTAACCCTTCACTGTAATTCTGGAGTATGACAGCACTCCTGCGTGAGTAGCCTGAAGTTCCTGCCTATTTCTCTGTTGGAAAGCCTTGTTGCACTCTCTCTACCCCTGCTCCCCAAGTTTATCAATTCTGGTGATTTGCAGTTGAACTTGCCGTTTCTCAGACTTGATACTCTTGATACTGAACATGGATACTTCCTTTCAGTGAGCACGCTCCCCATCTGTTACCACCGCACATTTAACATTGTGCTGAGCATCAGCACTGGCAGCACATTCCTGTTTACAAAATCAGAGGCTCTTGTTCTCCCCAGCACCCTTCCAGTTGCCGTTACTTTACCGCTCCTGTGCAGGCCATGCTTAGACTATTTCTCTACCCAGGAGAATGGGTTGTACTGCCCAGAGGGTGCAGCAGTAGACCAGAAAACCAACAAAATCACTTTTAAAGATCCTTTTTCTGGCTGGAGATATAGCTCAGCGACACAGTGCTTACCTGGCAATTGCAAGGTCCTGAATTTGATTCCTGGTATAAAAAGAAATTTCAAGTAATAGCCTACAGTATGTTCTTTTGTAAGTATACTCAATTAGAAAATAATTTTATTTAAATATTAACTGCTGTGCACTACTCACCAGGTAGAAGGATGGTATCAACTTATTTACAAGTTCAAATTATTATTTACTCATATAACAAATAAATAGCAGAAAGGTGAAGTATCATGTATATAATGTTTTTATTATATATTTGGAATTTGGCATTGATATTTACTTTTACTCTTTTTGATACTGTAAATCATACAAGTTTTTAGGAATAAACTAATTTTCTTAGCTTATTTTCCACTTGGCACTTGACTGCACTAGGAAATAAATCCTTAACATTCTATTAGGCTGCATTCTGTAAAATTCTTAGTAATATTTGATAGGTGATTTTTTTTTTTTTTTTTTTAATCCATGGTATCTAAGTTGCAAACAGGTGTCTTTTCCAAAGCAGCTTTCCACCTTGGCACTTTTCAAAGAGAACCACAGTTATTTCCACCTCATTCTGAGGGAAAGAATTTCAAATCTTTGGATTATAATTTGCATCCATCAGCTTCACCTGTTTTGTCACCGGGTAGAAAAAGAAACAGACGCTGAATTTAGAAACTGTAGTCCTCAGAGACATTTTCAAATAGGTGCTAATGACAGTGTAAAGTAGACAACAGAAAAGTAAAAAAGAATACTGAAAAAGTGCAAGAAATTGAGCATCTAAGGAGGAAAGTAGATAAATATGTACGTGCGAAGAAAGTCAACGCTGGAGACATAGCTCAGCAGAACAGTGCCTGCCTTAGTGTCTGTGATGGTCATGAGTTCAATTCCTAATACATGCTCACTGTTAGATCATTCAAATTCCTGTCACTATCAGTCACAAGTCATAGCCTTGTTTTAGTACTGAAGAGTAAAAAGTTGACACATCTAATTTTCACAAAAATGACAGTTTTATGGCAGACTCTGTTGTCACGGTGTAACCTAGTATTCTGCAGTTTGAAAGCCAAGCCACTGGAGTGGCCTATCGGAAGTGGAGTCAAACGTGCAGGAAAGGAGGCTCCCTGGTGGCCGTGGAGAGTGACATTTGTCGGCTTCCACTGCTTTGCGAGCTCAAACTTTCAGGATGCTAAGCAGAAGCTTTGAGGATGATCCTCTACTTTTTTTTTTCTGGCACTCTGAGAAAGAAGAGACTTTCTTGGTGTCTGTGATGGTCGAAAAAGAGCTTGTAATTGTACAAGATGCAATGAGAGTGAGACTCCTTGACTCCTACAGATGTCAGCCATCTTCAGACAACGGACCAAATGATGTTAAATGTGTAAAACAGTATGCAGGAACTAAAAGACACTTCGATCACCTTTCAGTGGATCCAAGTGGACACTCATTTTCTTATTTCTCAGCAATGAGTTATTCCAGAACAGGAGATGAGCCACTAAAGGTTTCCCAGGGTTCAACTCAAACGCGAAGGGCTCAAGGAGGATTAAAGGAAACCAGTGGAACAGAGAGAGATTCTGACCGAGAAAAAAAAAAAAAAAAAAATGGCCGCTAGTCATCAAATCCATGATCAAGTTCAGGTTATTAAAAAGTCAAAGAACAACAAGACTGAAAGGAGGTCAGTCAAGAGTTCATCAATCTGAGGGACAGTGATACTCAAGCATCTGATGATGAGTGACAAAACGATATTCTGAAGTGTCAATGAAGGAGACAGTGGCACAGCCTAGATACATCAGAATGTAAAGTGTTTGTCATGAAAATTTGGGAGCCAGAGAACTTAAAAAAAGGGGAAAATGTCTTGAGAATCCAGCCATCAAATATAAAAGATCAGACATGTTTGTGGATAAACCCAACATCAAGGGATCACGTGTGAAAAATCAACAAAAAATAAAAAAACAAATAACCAACAAAAAAATAAATAACAAGTGATTTGTTATAGGCATAAGACCATGCATTTGATTTGTTATGTTTGGGTTGTTCTTATAGAGAAAGTAATGGTGCTTTATGTACATAAGACCAATTTCCTGTTGTTAAATCAGTACTGTACTTTGCAACTTGCTTCTCAATGTTGTTGGAAGCTCTCGCTCTGTATTATTCCTGCTTTAGGAATAAATCTTTGATTTTTAGCCACATGACGGAGGGGCTCAGTTGTGGCGTCCGTTTCCTGTTATAGTCTGCAGGTGTGTGAGTTTGATTAGCGAAGGAAAACTGTTGTGAGATATACAGGGTAAGTGATTTGTTATAGGCATAGGGCCATTCATTACGGGAGCTGGTCGATCAGTGGCTTGCTGTGTGTCTGATCATAGCTACTTTCAGTTAGTTTCACTAGCAGCCAGAAAAGAACCAACATCTGCATGAACACAGAGATAAACTGGTATTCATATCTAGGATCGAGCTCATGTTATTAAAAAGTTTAAGGCACAGATGAACAAAAATCCTTAGGACAACGTATAACCCATGTCAGAACCCTGTGATCTGTAGCTTTATTTTTATTAGAAACCTTCAGGTAAAAAAAGGACACACTGCTCAGGAAATAGGCACAACCCACCAACAAACCCCCCACACACACACACACGCGTGCGCACTCTGTCTTAGTTACTTTTCCTGTTGCTGAGACAAAATGCGGAGTGTCCCTAAAGTAAAGGTGAAAAGGCTTATTTTAGCTCACAGTTTGTAGAAATTCCAATGTACAATAGGCTGGCTCCAAGGCAAGGTGGCATGGCAGGATAGAAACAGTCCATGGCAGCATAAGCAAAGGCAGAAAAGTAAGCAGTGAACTTTTCTTTTTATCCAATCCCAGCTTCAATCCTATCGGATGAGGCTGCTCACAGCCAAGGTACAACTCCTGTCCTCAGTAAATTAATTCAGCCACATTCAAATTAATCCAGCTATCAGACCTATATTCTATTTAGCACGCCCATAATCCAACTGTCACACTGATGCCAGTGCATAAGGCTTTGGGTATTTTATATATAAACTATAAGACATATATTCTCACACATTATGCATACATACTTGGCCAAAAGTCATCCACTGAAGAAGGTCTGAGGTCATGTATTGAAATTATGGGTCCAGTCACAGCAGTAAGCTGGCCAGATGAACAGTCAGCCAACACCTGTGACTGCAGCATGCCTGGTCCATTCACAGACCAACTGAGCTTCATAGGTAAGTTGGGTATCTACCTTTCATATGTCTCACAGATTTTTCATGTGGACAAGCTAGCTTGAAAACTATACAAGAAAGGAAATTCTCAGATGCATGGCTGTAGCCTTAATAAAGTGGTGCAGTTTGGGACACCAGCACCGTATAGCTCACTTTTTCTGAGATGTACATCAGAATCCTAGAAAAAATTTTGTCTTTGCAGAGACTTGGTTAAATGCCAAATGACAAAAATTTATTGCATAATATCTTAGATAACCTCTCTCCTACTTCAGTTCTTCTCTTCCTTTCCTGTTCTCTGCCCCTTCTCTCCCCTTTCCTCTTCCTCTTCACCTTCTTCACAAGTCAAGCTCTTTGGAAATCATCACACATCTGACAAGTGCTTGAAGGGCTTGGACTTCATTGTTCTCTTTTCCTTTATTTCTCCCTACAAATCTGCATCACTGCATCCCCCTAGCTTCTGAGCAGTAAACCACAAATGCTGCAGAAGAACTCATGGGAGCCTTGCTCTAGACCTCTTGGGGGGTAGGTATCCCTGTCCTCAGAGGACTGTCTAGATGTCTCTATGAAAGCCTTTTTCTAAATCTTATTGCTAAGCATGCTCCTCTCTGTGTCTTCCTGTCTCTGTGTCTTTCTGTCTGTTGCTCTCTATCTTATTATTAATCAATAATAATTTTTACAACATTTCCCATATAAATTTTGTTTGAAACAGCCAGTCTTATATTTTGAAACTTCGGTGATGGCTTCCAGTTTAATTTCCTGCCTACATGTAAAATGATAGCTGATATCTTTAAAAAATTATCCTTGTTCACCCTAGGAATAAAATTTCTATCCATGTAAGGTAAGAAGCAATATGGAATAATGGCTTATAGGCAACTTTTGCTTTCCAGTAAGTAGGTTGAGTCTTCTCTGGATGATTTATGTTTCATTTCTGCAGAGTGATGGTAATAGCAGTACTTAAGACATTAACTACCCGTCCTCTTAGGATTCAAAACCATTGCAGGTACCCATCTTACTGTTACACTTGTACTTTTAAAGCACACTTTATAGCAGCTCTGACTTCTACATCCTCTTTTACTGGTAGAATCATCATGCAGTTGT
Organism: Myocastor coypus; assembly: GCA_004027025.1. Taxonomy (NCBI): domain Eukaryota; kingdom Metazoa; phylum Chordata; class Mammalia; order Rodentia; family Myocastoridae; genus Myocastor; species Myocastor coypus. The sequence continues at coordinate 49,538 of PVJA010008569.1, read as the reverse complement.
TCAATAAAACTAACTAAAAGCTCAACTCTGGCTTTAGAATCATAAAAGCAGCCTGCTGTCTCTTCAATACTGATGTTCTGATAATTAAAATGAAACCTACTGTTAAGCATATTTTATTTTGCCCCTGTCGGGAAAGCTATACTTTTTAACTATTTAAAATTTTCTATGTAACTGATAATTAGAAGCAAGCTTGGGAACTGGCCACACCAGTAGGCCTCTCACCCACATGGAGTGCCACAAGAGGCCAGGTCTCAAAAGGGCAGGCAGAGCTCCCCAAGTACAGAAACCAGAAAAGGTGTTTGCATTTTGTGATTTATTTTAATATACCATTGCAGAATAGCTCATCACAACAGAAGAGCCTATTTGGATGACATAGAAAAGAAAAGTAAATATACACCCATTCACCTCCTCTGAACTCCAGGAAGAGATTTCACTGAGACTTAGGAAGCAATAGCAATCAATGCCTTTGGATGACAAGACAAAAGAATCATAGAGGTAAGTACACAGGGAAAGCTAGGAGCTTTTCCCCTCTGAGAATATTTTGCTATATTATTTATCAATGCTTGATTCATAAACACTTATTATTTCCTGAAGGAAAGTTCTTCAATTGTGAAATATCTTTAGGAAATTTCAAAATAATTCAGTTACTTTGTCATGGCATTTGCTACAGTGAATTTATTTATCTCCTTATACTATTATGAAAAGCACTCTTCTGCAATGGATAATATGACTTTATATACAGATAAGCAATAAACAAGTGATTTACTTCCCTTAATTATATAATTGCAAAGTTGATTAACAAAACTGAACTTTTAAATTTCATTTAAGCATTAATTTGAGGCCGGGCATGGTGGCGCACGCCTGTAATCCCAGCACTTGGGAGGCTGAGGGAGGAGGATCGATGTGAGTTCGAGACCAGCCTGGGCTACAAAAGCGAGCTCAATGCCAGCCTCAACTGCATAGTGAGACCCTGTCTCAAAAAGACCAAAAAAAAAAAAAAAAAAAAAAAAGAATTAATTTGAGTTCAGAGTTCACACCACAGTTATAGATTGTGTTTTGCTATGAAAAAACAGAGGTTTAGGGCTAGATATCATTGGCCTCCCATCTCTATTACAGTTTTCTACTTCAGGCAAGGACTTAAAAGTATCACCTCATTATGCACATAGCTCAAAAACAAATAAAGATTAACATGTTCAAAGAGCTTAAAATAAGATCTGAAGCTTGCACACATCATAAATATCAGTGTCTTGGCTTTTATAAGCATACCATCGCAAACACAAATACTTACATGTGAATATAACTAACGTATTTTTTAAAAAATACAGAAGAATAATATAATTAGTTTAGAATAGGAAAATATTTCTTAAACATAAAGAGTGCTAATAAAGAAAATAGTTGGTTATATTATAATCTGTACATAAAGTGCTCAGATATGGAAGTAAAATAAGATACAGCTGTGAAAAAAAAGCATTATGATATCCAAGAGCACACTCAAGTCAGTAAGCACCCCTGAAGACAACCTCGGTTACAATGAGATGTGAAAATATGTTTAATCTCATCTCAGTAGCTTTGAATAAGGCAAATGCAAATAAAAATGGGATATCACATACAGATAATAAAGTTAAAAGACTAGCAATACTAAGTGAAGGAACGGACATCAGATAACTCTTATGTACTACTTATGATTAGGTGAACTGACAAAACTGTATACCATACGGTGATTTCTCCACTAGGTTTATTCTAAACAGCTTTCAAGCATGTTCTGTAGAAGAGAAACAAATTAATATTGATTGCAGAACTGTTTGTAATTAGGAGTACTTGGAAACACTTTATATATTCATTAATGAGACAAGGAATAAATTAAAGATTATTAAGCCAATGTACTACACTAGTTAAAATTGAGTTATAGCTATAGATAAAAATCCTCTCCTTAGGAATGCACACATATGTATTACAAACATGTGTGAAATGATGCCAGTTAGCAAGTTTGTGGGAAGAATTATCTCTAATAAAGGAAATAAAGAACGTATTACAAGATGGTCTGCACGTGGCCTTTAGTATTCACTGTTAAAAATATATGACAGAAGTATACATTACTGTAGTTATGAATTTTACTTAACATTACTCTAAGATAGTTGTGTGCATGAGTGCTGTGTGTGTGTGTCTGTGTGCATGTGCATATGCATTTTAATTTTACTGAAAGAAGAAACAAGGGTGCCTTGACATTCTCATGTCCAATATTTCTCTGGAAATGATTTGAATAGTTTGGATGAACTGCATTCGTAATAAATGAAAATTCCCATTCTGTCAATGTAACTATGAGCCTAGTTTTTCTTTACAAAATATTTACAATGCTACCAATAGCTCCCTATTTTATAAAAAAAAAATCAGATGACCATAAATATCAGTTTTAGATCCCTATAATTTCTTGTATTTTCATATCAACTCCCTTCAGAATTCCACCTTTTGTAATTTTTTATTTGAAAGAGAAAAAAATCAATAAAACAGATCAAAACAATTGGTACATTGTGTATCTATCTTCATAGTATCTCCTCAAAGTACAAGATATAGGCATGAAATATTATCCACAAAACCTTTTCAATGAACTAGGAGAAACTAGCTGTATATCTATCATAAATATATTCATATATATATATATATATATATGTGTGTGTGTGTGTGTGTGTGTGTGTGTGTGTGTGTGTGTATTTATGTTTCCTTTTGTTTTTCTTCATTTCCCCCTTTATCCCATCAAGGATTTTTTTTAGCATTTCCCTCCCTTTACTCAATAATTATTATCAATTTGGATTTTATTTACTCATTCAGGTTTTCATCCTAGTGAGGCAAAACAATGTTTACACATGATGGTCTGATTTATTTCCCTTATGAGTATGGTCTCAAGTTGCATCCATTTATCTGTACAATGCTCGTTTATCCTTCTTCATGGCTGAGTAGTGCCACGTACTTTTCATCCATTCCTTGGTTGATAGGTATGTGGGTTGTTCCTAAGATTAGCTGTTACAAATTGTGCTGCTATAAACATTATTGAATCTATATCACTGTGGTATGATGTCTTTAATTCTTCTGAAAAAAATATACAGAAGACAAATAGCTAGGTAGAATGGGACCTGTAATCATCATTTTTAAAGGAATCTCGACAATACTTTCTACAGTGGTTGCACCAGTATACACCTCTATCAAGAATTGGGGAGGATAACTTTTGCCTTATAGTCCCATTGGCATTTGTGATTGGCTGATTTCTTGATGGTAGCCAGTCTTTCTGGAATGCGATAGAATTTGCACCTCTCAAAAGACCTATGATGTTGAACATATTTTCATATATTTATTTTCCATTTGTATTTCTTCTTCTGAGAAGTATATATTTATCTGTTGCTAACTTTTAGATTGGATCTTTGGATTTGGCTGGCCTGATTTTCTTCTTTTATTAAAAAAAAAAAAAAAACTTTGCATGTTCTAGATAATAAGTTGCTCGTCTAGTTGTCAACTGTTTTACATTTTCCCACACTGTGAGAGTTTTTTTCACCCGATTCGTGATTTTTTTGTTGTGCAAAAGCTTTCTAATAAGTTTTTTCATTCTTTTGATTCTCTGTAGTATTTCCTCATGTGTTCTGGGATCTGTACATGAAGTCTCTTCCTGTGCCTATGTCTTTGAGATTTACACCTACTTTTTCTTTGGTATTTAGCTCTCTGATCCATTTGACTCTCAGTTAGTGCATTTTGATAAACATGGATCTAGTTTTAGTCTTTGGCATGTAGAAAGGCAATTTTTAATATATTTGGCCACTTTATCAAAGATCAGATGGCTTAGTGTGTTTGTAGTTGTGTCTGCATATTTTAATATGTTCCTCTGATGCTCTGGTCTGTTTTTTGTTGTTGTTTTGTTTTGTTTTCTTTTTTTTTTTCTGGTACCATATCGATTTTGTCATAGTAGCTCTGTAGTATAACTTCAAGTATGGTATTGTAATACCTCTTGCCTTGTCTTTGTATTCCAGGGTTTCTTTTTCTATTCTAGGTTTTCTCTGGTTACAAATAAATGGTAGGAAGTTTTTCTCTAGTTCTGTGAGGTATGTTATTGGTGTTTTGATTGGGATTGTGTTCAATCTATATAACAGTTTGAGGAATAGGGCCATTTTCCCAATGTTGGTTCTTCCTTTTGATGAGCAAGGGATCATTTTCCATTTTTTGTATTCACTTTGACCTCCTTTTCTGGACCACTGTAACTTTCAAAGTATATGTCTTCTAATTCCTTCGTTGTATTGATTGCTAAGTATTTCATTTTGGGATGCTATTGTGAAGAATGTTGTTTCCTTAATTTCTCCCTCAGTGAGTTTGTTGCTTGTGTATAGGAATGTTACTGACCTTTGAATGTTGACTTTGTTTCCGGCTAGACTACTGACTTTGCTTGTTAAATCTAGAAGTCTTTGGGAGCATGTTTATTTTATTCTATGTACAGTATCATGTCTTCTGCAAATAATAACAATTTAACTTCTTTTCCTATCATTATTCCTTTTATTTCTTTCTGTTGTCTAATTGTACTGGCTAATGTTTCCAGAACTATTTTCAATATTATTAGTGCTAATTGACTTTTTTGTCTTCTTCTTGACTTTAGAATGAAGGATTTCAACTTTTGACTATTTAGTATGGGTTTACATGTTGGCTTGACATAGATGGCTTTTATCAGATTGAGATAATGCCATCTGTTTCAATTTTCTGTAGGTTTTTTTTTTAAATAATGAGTGGGTGTTAGACTTTGTTAAGAGCCTTTTTTGCATTTATTAAGATGATCAGGTAACTTTTTCTGAATTCTGTTAATATGGCATATTACATTAATAAATTTTCATATGTTTAACTATCCTTGCATACCTTGGGTGAATAATTTGATGCATTCTGGTGACAGTATCTTATTGATGACTTTTGAATCTGTTTTCATTAGGATGATTGTTCTATAGTTTTCTTGGGTGGGACTTTGGGTATTATGATAACACTTACTTCCAGAAATTGTTTTGGAAATATTACTTCCCTTTCACTTTCATCGAAGAGTTTCAGCATTCACTTCATTAGTTCTTCTTTAAATTTCTTATAGAGTTCAGTAGTAAATCTGTCAGGGCTTAAGATTTTCTTTGTAAAATTTCAATTATCATTTCTGGCATCAGCGTTTTCAGAGTCTTTACATATTTTGTGGGGGAGCGGGGATCAAACTCAGGATCTTGTATTTATCAGGCAAGTACTTGTGCCCCTGTGTTATCTCTCCAGCCCCACATCTTCTTGATTTAGTTGTGGCAATGTGATTGTGTCTAGGAATATGTCAATTTCTTTTGTGCTTTCTATCTTATTGGAATATAAATTCTCATAGTAAGCATTGAATATCTTCTGGATTTCTAGAATATCTGTTGTGATTTCCCCCTTTTTTATTCCTACCTGCTTGAATTTATACTTTTTCTTTCTTCTTCTTTCATGAGGTTTTCTAATGGCTTATAAATTTTATTTCTTCTTTCAATCTTTCGATTCCTTGATTCTCTTTGTCATTTTCTTAGTCTCAATTGCATTAACTTTTTATTGCATCTTTATGACTTCCTCCTTTGTATGAGTTTTATTTGATTTATTCTACTTTTCTAGAAGTTTGAGATATAAGAATTCACCACTATAAGTTTCCCTAGTAAGACTGTTTTAACTGTGTCCCACCGATTTCAGTATGTGTTATCAACATTATCATTTAATTATATATAATATTTAATTTCTTCTTTAGTTTTTTCTGTGACCAGTTGGTTGTTCATGGTATTGTTTAATTTCCATGTGTTTATGTAGTTTTTGTGGCTTCTTTTGTCTTTGATTTCCAGTTTCACTGTGATCTGGTCAGATACTATGCATGAGATGATTTCAATCATCCTACTTTTGCTCAAACATATTTTGTAAGCTAAACTGTGGTCTATTTTAAAGAATGTCCCATGTTCAGCCAAGAAGAATTATATTCGATATTTTGGGGTCAAACATTCTGTACACGTCTACCTGGTCCATGTGATCACAGGCTTGATATAGCTCTGATATTTCTTTGTTGATTTCATTTTGTCTTTTTACTCTAGCTGTCTGTGAGAGCGGAATATTGAGGCCTCCTACTACAACCATCATAATGCTTATTTGACCTTTCACCTCTGTTAGTACTTATGTAGTTTGGTGCACTAATGTTTGATGAATATATATTTATGATTGTTAACCCTTCTTATTGGAGTTTCCTGTAAGTATCAAATAAGTGTCTTTTTCTATGAATTTTGTCTTAAGGTTTATTTTGTCTGCAAATAAAATAGGTATTCCTACTATTTTCTGGGTTGCAGCAGCATAGAAAACTGTTTTTTCATCCTCTGACATTTTGTCTGTGACATTTGTGGAGATAGAGTTAAATGTTTTCTTGAATGCAGAATAATTTTTGATCCTTCAAAAAAAAAAAAGGAAAAAAAAAAAAAACCCATTCTACCAGTGTGTTTCTTTTGATTGATAAGTTGAGTTAATTTACATTGATGGTTATAAGTAATATGTTACTGAATTATATTTTTCATGTTACTTTCCTCATGTTGGTTTCCTGTCTTTCTCACCTGTTTAATTGCTTGATTTCTTTTGTGGCTTCTTTCTATTGTTGTTCATATATTTGTTGACTTTGTTGTCTTTCTAATATATTCTTCAGAGCTTTCTGTAGAGCTGGTTTGGTGGTCACGAATTCTTCAGTTGTCCTTTGTCATGGAAATATATTATTTCTCTATTGATACTGAAAAATAGTTTTGTAGAGTACATCGATCTTGTCTGAAGATAGTTTTCTTTTAGGGCTTAAAGCACTTCACTCTAGGCTCTCCTTAGATTGAGGGTTTGTGTTGAGAAATCTGCTGTGATTCTCATGGTCTTTCCTGTAAAGGTGATTTTTTTTCTCTAACTGCTTTTATTATTTTGTTCTTTGTTGAATTTCTGAAATCCTGATTATTATATGCTATGGAGTAGATTGATTTTGCTCATGGCTGCTTGGAGTTCTAAATGCTTAATATACTTCTACGTCAAATTTCATATTCATTTTGGTAAATTTTCTGCCATTATTTCTATGCAGAGGTTTTTAACGGCTTTTGTGCTATTTCCTAACTTTTCATTTCCTCCCAAGAATCGTACGTTGATCTTTTCTGTTTTATCTTGTAGCTACTGGATGGATTTGTTTTTTCTTTCATGGCCTCTTTCTATTTTGAAGATATGTTAATTTTCCTGGTCCCTAGTCTTAATCATGTCTTCTAGAACTGATATTTTATCCTTGCTTTCTTTCAAACTGCTGCATACAATGTTTTTGGAATTTTTATATTATGAACTTCTGTTTGAATCTTGACTTTGATTCCATTTCTTCGCTATATTGGGCACTCATAGTTTCCATCTGTTTTTCTCAGCTCCTATGTATTTTAACTCGGTGTCTGCTTTAATATTTTTGATTTTGATTGTCATTTCTTTTTCACCTCAGAGACAATATTTTCTAAAGGCTTCCTCCATATGTTTTTTCTCTTCTATTGCTCTCATTTCAGAGAGTTGCAGTGATTGGCTTCTGATTTCCTCTTTTTCTTTCTGCTCTCAATTTGTCTGTAGTTGGGTTAGGCATTTTTGAGTTGCATTTTGCTTCTTTTTCTTTTTCATTTTCTATCTTCTTTTTATTATACTTTGTTTTGTTTGTTTGTGTTGATGTTTGAAGATTTCTTGTTTAGATAGCTTATCCCTAGCATTGAGGCTTCCCTAGATGTCGCTTCCTTGAGGTATCTTTTAGATATACATGGTTCGTGGTCTTTAACTCCATCCCAAGAGCCTACCTTTCCAATGCATTAAGAATGTGAAGGTGCTATCTGTTTGACTCAAGACCTATTACTTTTGTTTTGGATTATGGTGATGAATATAAGTTCTTACAATTGTAGTGTTGTCATATAGGGGAGAAAACTGACTATAACAGTATGATATTCTGGTTAAGGTAGTATAGCTAGCAATAACAATAGACTCAGTCACACCCTGGATACTGACAAACATGGTTAAATATTATCCTGATACCATTAACCATAAGATAAAAAAAAGTATTATGTTCCATACTTATATAATATAATAGTCTAATTTATAATAAGAACTTGTATACAATGATTTTCCACTTATTGGAATGATTTTATCCTTCTGTTTGTGGCATGAGAAAGGTAAAGGTAAGGATGGAGAAATGAATGAGATTATCCATAGTAGGAGTAAGATTGAAGGCACAGGAAGGCCATCCAAGTTGTGAGTAATTGTGGGACACAAAGACAAAGGATTGAACGGGATAGCACAGGGCTTTTTAAGTATATCCAGAAAGAGAAGAGACAATGTTCACTCACATGGAAGTATCATAAAAGCAAGCAGTGTAGTTGAAAGGAGATAGAAAGAGGTGAATCTAAATAGTGAAGGAGCGAATAAAGGAAGGAAGAAAAAAAGAGAAGAGTAGGAAACAAAAGTAAACACACACACCTAAAAAACATTAGAACGAAAAACAATGCAGGACAAAACAGAAGAGAGTGACTAAAAAGGAAGAAAAAAAAAAAGCAACATTAAACAGAACTAAGCAATGTAATACAGCTGACTACAAAGAGGAAAACCCATCATACAAAAAAAAAATAAAAGCCGTGAAATTCCTCTACTGTCTACCATTCTGTGGTATATCTACATCTGATTATACTTCATGCAGTAATATTAAAGTATTTCCTTTTCTCTGTCCTTCTTCCACGCTCAGTTATGAAACTGCGCTGTTCAAGCTGCTGTAGCAGAGCTCCCTCAACCTCTTCTCATTACTTAAGGGTGCTTCCCAATCCATAGATCATTCTGGCTTAAGCGATTTCTGATGTATTTTCCCTAAAGTTTTTCTTGTATCTTATCTTATTCTTCACAATAGTAAAGAGTCACCTGTAAGAAAATTGATTTAGCATAGCTAATTAAAAAATCACAGTTTGATAATTTATTCCATTGCTGAAAAAGTTTTCCTGTTACTTAGGGAAATTAAGAAAGATAGAAATTTGCATACCAGAGAACTGCACTATATGCTGAGGCATGTTGTCAACATGTACTCCACTTAATCTTTCTAATAACATTGTGAGGTAGAGGGTTTTAGTACATTCACTTTATAGATGCTGAAGGAGATGTATAGAGCAAAACAATCCCTTCCCCTACGAAAAACAACTAAATAGGAGGAAGATTTTATCAGAGTCCACTACCTATGTTGCTTCTAGTGCTTTACCCTCAATGCGTGTGGGTCTATTCACCAGTGACTCAGCAAGACTGTCACATTTTTATGTTAAAATATCTATACATGACACTAAACTTAATCAAAGTGAACCAAATAAAGTTCAGATAAAATCAAGAATCAAAACCAATGAATGCGTTGGGGATGGAATTAACAAGAGAAACAAAACTTAAATATTGGAAATTCAGACTGGTGATAGTTGCAATTCACAAATATCTCATCCATTTAGGAAACAAATGGTGGTAGAGTAAAAGATTTTCAAGGAGTGATGGTGACACTGCTGAAATAGTAGTCCACAAATCTTTGTATTTTCGGGAAAGAACCTCACAGATTTCTGCAAACTTTTCATGTATAAGGCACTACTAGCATAACCCCGTGTTCCCAATTCAGACTCTAAATTCTGATTTTCTTCCGGATAATATAAACTCGGATTGTACTTAGAAGTCATAATAAATAATAGTTGCACTTTCCAGGCATGGCAGTGCCTGCCTGTAATCTTCTCGTTTGGGAGGCTGAGGTAGGAGAATTGCTCAGTTCAAGGACAGCAGAGGTTACAAAGTGAGTTCCAGTCTACCCTGAAGTGTGTAGTGAAATCTTGTCTTAAAAAATAAAAGACTAAAAAATAATCCCACTTGTTTTCTATCTAGTAGATTTTGTTTGATGTAATATACACGCATATATATGATTTATATTTATATCATGTATGAATATCAGACTGATGCTGAACGCTTGGATGCTAAATGTATAAATAACTTCTGTTTTGAGGAATTTCAACAACAGCATAAGAAATCTATTTGTGAGATCTATCATGTACTCTATCTTTTGTTAATTCAAAAACTCATATTCTTTTGTAGAATTGTTTACACGGATTTACAAAAGCCAGATTTGGGTGACATGTGAATAAACACTAGAATGGGATATCACCTCCTACCATCAGGATGGCCAAAGTAAAATTCGAAAGAGAATAAGAAGTATCGACCAGAGTGTGGAGAAAATTAAAATCTAATTGATTGCTTAAGAGAACACGGAACATAAGAACACAAAGCAGTGCCACAGCTTTGCAGAACAGTTTAGCAATTTCTCAAAAAATGAAACAGGGTTACCACATGCACCACAGGTGTGACTATTTTGCTCCCACAATTATACTCCCAAAATACTGAAAATGAATGCCCACTCAGGAACTTGTGCACATATTAATATTGTTACTAATATACAAAGCACAAAATTAATCTAAATGCTGGCAAACTAACGTACATATAATGTCTGTTACATCCTGGCAATTAAGTATTATTCAAGTAAACAAGGAATGAAGCACTTCTACATTTATACGACATAAATGAAGTCATTACTCAAAGTAAAAGAAACCAACCCAGAAAGCCAAATATTGTGTAATTACCTTTACGTAAAATGCTCCCAAAAGTAACATCAGTGACAACATGTGGTAGAACAGGTTTTGGTCCCAGGAGGGTTTGGAAAGTGATCACTGATTGGTGTACGGTACTGGTGCAATGATGACATTTTCTGGAATTAGTGACAATGATTAAAAAACTTTGTGAACATATTAAAAGACACATAATCAATAAAAAACAAAGTACACTAAATTAGGTACTTCAGGGGACACATTAATGGTATATGAATTATATCTCAATGAAATATATTCAGTGACAAATATGTACACTTTTAAAAACACCTTTTACTAGGAATCAGAAAATATTAATAAAAATGTGTGCTGAATTGACAGCTGCTGGCAAATTTGTAATGCCCCACTGAGCTGAACCAATTGTAGTACTGGATGTGGAGGGTACACCTCAGGATTGTTGCCAGCAGTGTAAGAAGAGAGCAAAAAATTAAGGATTGGGCCTGGCAGGATGGTTCAGTCATCTAAAGTGCCTGCTTAGGAAAGCTTAGGCGGCTGCAGGTACTGCGGTTCGATCCCCAGCACCACATGCTGCGCCAGCCCTGCTCTCAGGGCAGGCTGAGCAGGCCATAAAAATAAATAAATAAATAAACAAACAAAAATTCTTAAAAAAATTAAAGATTCTGAAAAACAAGTGGTAATATGCAATCATATGTCCAATCTTGCATAACTATATCTATTAGTCTGAGTGGCAGACTTGATGATAAAAATAGGTAATAAATCAACCATTGTTAATCAGCTATTCTTTTTTTAAACCAGCTATTCTAATTCTGAAAATCTGAAACATATGTGTTGTTGTATGTTACCCTGTTTCTGTCATTATTTCTCATTTTTGCTCTTGCTCTTGTCATTTACTTTTCAAAATGAAAGAGTAAATTTAAATTATATAGTAAAAAGATATAAATAAATGAGTAAATAAATAAATAGGAGACTGGAGAATAAGAAGTGGAGCTGTGGTTTTCCTAGGGGAGCTTGTCATGCTGGCTTTCCTGATATGAACTCAGCTGTTCTCATTGTCAGGGGAGCTTGGGACTTTCTCACTGAGGGTGGCTGTGGTATGTGTCTGGAGAGCACTGGTTGTTTCTTTTTGCTCACGGCTCCAGTCAGCGGAGTGCCACTTCTTGTCTTTAGTGTAGATGCCTTAGCTTGCTGGTACAAGCTTTGTAGCCTCTGCCACTCAACTTTGGACCTTCCAAAGACGAATACACAAAATACATTTACACAAGTCATTGTCATGGATTCTAGGTCTTCAGATGGACTCGAGTAGGACATTGCTGGGGGATCGGGGCCCTCAGCTGGATTTTCTGGCTCTTTAGTGTGCGGACAAACTTCCTGTACTCTCTTTGCACATGAATCTTTGGATGAATGTTAGAAAATAACCTATAAAGTATGTGTCCTGCATTAAATTGTTTCCTTACACACTGTAACTACAACAAAATCCAATCATTATCTGAAAATTTGGTTTTACAATTGGTTATAAAAACAAGCTTTCAAAATTACCTTGACTACTCCTTTGTCTCCACCATTAAGTAGCTCAGTCCAAGGAAAGCTGATCCATAGAACCAACAAAGAGCAGCATCAAGTGTGCCATGTGGTTGCTGGCATGCACCCCAGAGCCATGTTGGTTTTCATGGTTTTTCACTCTCTCCTACATCATTCCATTCATAGCACCTATTAGCACAGAGCTCTGTGAAGAGTCTGAATACATGAGGAACTGGAGCTTCCTCCAGAGAGCAGAACAGTGAATTCTTCAGCCTCATGCAGCCTCGGGGATAACTACACTGGTCTGACATATATGAAAGACCTGAGCCAAAGCTATACAGCCAAGTAGCTGCTAGATCCCTGAAGCACACAAACTAATGGAGGCACTTTATATTTGTAATTTTACATTGCTGTCTTTGGATGTTATTATGTCGCAATGGAGAGCTTGAAGACTTGTAGGTGGCTAGATGTGATGGGGTGGACACATGAAATAGCTGAACACTTCGTCACCTTGTACATGATGTAACAAATGTTTTGAGAGATAAACAGAGGGACAGATATTTCATTACAATATATATTATATACAATTATATATATATGTATATATATATATATATATATATATATATATATTAGAAAAAGAGTTTTTAATATGAAGAAAGACTGTAGAAAAAAATGCCAGCAGCAACAGGTAATATTGGGAAAAATAAAATACTGTGAGAGTTGTAGTTGTTTAATTTAACAGCAGAAAAAAATGACAGTAGTTTCTGAACAAAAGAATAGAACAGAGATGGAGACTTAATCACTGTGAATGATTAAGTGCACTGAATAACAGAGTAAAGTGCAAGCAACCTGAAGCATCTAAATGTCTTGAGATATGCATTCAAAGGCAGTATCACCATCAAATGAAAATTTAATGTATGTTATAAGTTTATTTATTTGAGTACTTAGAATAATGCTGAACAGAGAGCTAGGTGCATGGAAATAAGGTGTAATGCTTAGACCATTGAGCTGCTAGGCTGCAGTGACTCCTCTGTGTCTTCATAAATGTTGGTAATCTTTAAAATTCAGACATAGACTAAGAAAATTAGGAACATATGTATAGCAATATACAGAATACAAAGTGTAGGTCAGTACAAAGACTCTTTCTTAGAGGAAAAGTATATTTCAGTCTTCTTGTGATATATTCCTATAAAATATTCTTATAATTCCTTCGATATTCCTATAAGATAAGATGTCTGCAATATGATTACTAACTAGTGAAGGAATGGGAATCTATAGCAAATATGCAGCAATTATTTACCCAGTTAAAGCTTTCTAAAATGTGAACACCTAGCCAGCAAGACAGCTCAGTGGTCTAAGCTCCTGCTAAGGCAAGTGCAGGGGTAGGGGTTCAATGGCTGGCATCACATGCCACGCCAGCCCCACACACCACACTGGCCCCATCCCTCAGTGTATTGAGCTGCTGGCTGAGTCCAGAAGTGGTAGCATGGGCCTAAAATCTCACCTCTGGGAGGGCTGCAAACAGGAGGATCCCTACAAGTCCAAGCTGTAGAGTGAGTCTCTATCAAATACATATAAAAATGTGCCTATCTTGAGAGAATGGGAAGAGAGTGGGTACCACATCCTCAAGTCAAAGTTGTTCCTAGTAGAACAAATAATTTTTGTTTTCTATTTTTTTAGCATGAACTTGCAAAATTTGTGTTGCCAATAGTTTTCAGTGTCACCAATGAAATGACATTGTGAATTGACATTTTTTTAGAAGAAACTTAAAAGTTTCAGAGCAAACTTAGATTGTGAGACTATAAATGACAAAATAGACCCATCACTATAGAATTATTGCATAATTACAACTTTTCCCATAACAACACTACAATTTTGACCCATTTTCCAAGTGTAGAAATTGCAGTAGAAAGGCTAAGCAACTTGCCCAAGGTTACCCAGCTTTATTTATTGCTTCTGTCCAGACATCATCTTCTGCTCTTTCTCTAATGTCATCTAGCCACAATCCATCGACTTTCCAATGTGCCCTGGTGTATCTGAGATGTCTTTTAACCTTTAAAGGACTAATGGCAAGGTCAGCCAGATCTAGTGTGTCCTTAGAGATGCATATCTGTAATAGCCACGGTTGCTTACAGACTCCCAGTTACCCTAGGACAGAAAAAGAGGAAAACCACCTTAGTGGTTAGAAAACCACTATTTTCTTCTGGCCAAGAAATGAGAAAGTAATAAAACAAAAATTGGGCAAAAAATTGAATACTTATGCCTACTGATTTAAAAAAAAAGTTGATAGATGAAAGTAAAAATGTCTCTAGATGACCACATTTTTAAGATTAATACATAGTTCTCTTATTTTTCTAATAGCCAGTTTTTTCCCATTTACTGTCGTCTTCATGAATATTCACTTTCCATGGTCCTTGTTTACTTATGGTTTGTCCAATGTATTAAATTATGCTTTTATTCTCACCATTTTCCAACATAAAGTCATAAATAATTACCTATCAAACATACATTTGAAAGTGCATTTCCAATTATATGATTAGAAATGCTAGGTACTTCAATGGAAGTGCTAGTCAGAAGAACTAGGGTAGCTCTGATTTATTATAGTCATTTATTGAGTCGCTCACAGACCACTCAATATAATTATTTAAGTTGGCTGTCTGATTTTGTGAGAAAAAAATAAGTATGTTTGTGTATCATGTCTGCATATTCCTCCACAGGAATGCTCATACACTTGAATCCATGGAAATAAACCTGTTGGATCAATATCAGTGGTTTATGGATTCTTCAAAATTTCCCTATGTGAGCTGTGGACATAGTTTGGCAGTCTAAGTACCTGCCTGGCAAGCACAAGAATCCAAGTTTGGTCCCCAGTACTGCATGCTGTACCTGTCTATGAACTCTGGGTAGACCATGTCTGCCGGTAATCCCAACACTGGGGAAGCTGAGACAGGAGGATCAATCGCTGAATCAGAATGGCGTAGGGAGACCCTGTATCAAACAAATAATTTTTTTAAAAATTCCCAATATATCGTGAATCTCATTCTAGATTGCTGCTGAACTATCTTTTCAATTCTATTTTTATTGCTTCTTTTTTTTATAATGTATGGTTCTCAAACTTTATAGAAATGGTTCCCTTCTTAGTTTTGATAGTTGATGAAGTGAAAAGAAGCAAGTTAATAATTGATATGAAGATTAAGATATCAGGCACTTAATTGACATATGTCATCTCTCTTTATTTTCATAGGAAACTGATTTACTACTATGCTGGTACAATTGTGGGAAATGAAATCCCTCTCCTCACCCAATATGAGGCTCAGGAGCAACACTCCCATTACAAATGACAAGTTGTTATGAAAAAGCATCACAAACCTAAGGAATGAAAGTTTTATGTGATGGCCTTTAGAATGAAGACCCAAAAAATCACGAGAAAAAATTATGTTCCATGCTCCAGGTTGATGAACATGGACAGTGGTATAGGAAGGGGATGGTATTAAGAGGTGTGACCTGGTGGAGCTGGGTGTGAGGATGTCAGTGGCCCAGAAAGCCCTGCTCAGTTGCTTGTGTGCCTCTCTGTGGGGCATTTGCTCCCCAGCTAAGAGGTAGGAGGCCTCTAGAATGAGTATCTTCAAAGAGGAGGAAACAAAGGCGTCCTTCCAGATTGGATGGCTCTGGGAAGGGAGGATGGTTGCTTTGATTTTTTTTTTTTTTTTTAAGAAAAAAAGTTTCAATGTTTACATCTCTCTTGGAAAGAAAAAATGATAGGAGACCCCCGATGGCAAGAAATAGCCAGGTCAGAGGGCTTTTTCTCTGATGCTATTTCTGTGCATTCCCATACTTCTTAGATCAAAGTATTCAGTGTATCAAAATATGATTCTTAGTGATTTTTAAAAAATATGTATGTATTTAGTACAGGGTCTCACTATTCAGCTTGGATTAATAGTGATCCTCCTGTTTTCAATCCTAGTGCTACAGTCTTGGTCCACCCTGCAGGGACTCTGTCACCAGCTCAGCTGGTGCTATCTGCGAGAGACCTGGGATGGAACCCTGGTGCCTGCGCTTGCTGAGTTATCTGCCTGTGATGCAATTCCTTGTGTGGTATAAAATAGCAAAGAACTTTTGAGCCAGTTGTGGTGGCACACATCTGTACTTCTAGCACTTGGGAGGCTCAGGCAGAAGGATTGCCAGGAGTTCAACACCAGGCTTCTGTGCTATATAGCAAAAACCCAGTCTCAAAGATCTAACCCTCACAACCCCCAAAAAAGAAAAAAAAAAAAGGAAAAAGAAAAGAAAAGAAAAAAATAACTTTTGAGTTTCCTGTCATTATTGCTTTATACAATTAAAATTTCAATAGCTAATACATTGCATGTTCACATTCAGTCTATGCAACCTGACCATCCACATAAGATATAAATGGGTTTTTAGAAAAATATTGACAAAGATCGCATCTTTAAAGATTATTTGTTTAAATAATAAGAAAAAGAAAATGTTCCTGGGTTGAGAATATTTTGGTCAATATTTTACCCTATAATGAATACTATTTTCAAGATCAAAAAAAAAAAAAAAAAAAAATCAAAAACACTACCAGCAAGAGAATTGTTGACAAGTTGTACACTAGAGGTAGCTGCTCTTGGGTTGCGGCTGAACACTGTACTCAGTGAAAGGCTTGAAGTGTTGGGCTCCCTTCCTGCTTCTTCTTCTCTGGATCCCTTTGCTCTTTCTTTCTCTTTCCCTATGTCCTTCGCTCTCTCCAGGGAGAAAAGCAATGGAGAGAAGAACAGTGTGGCTGTCAGAATGGCTGACAGCCTAACCATTCCACCCTCATCATCTTCCCTCTTCCCTTTCTACATTTTGAATAAATGACTGTTACCTTCACCTGATCTCATATTCCCTGCTGACTCCAAACTCCACAGAGACATTTCCTGCGAACATTCATACTTCTTTGTAAAGAGGCTAATCTTTGAAATCTCAGTCTGTCTGTGACTGCGACTTCCCTGAATGTAAAAGCACTTTCACAAGACTATCCTTTGCCCCCAGATGTGAGACAGCAGTGAGATTGCTCCGGGGCACAAACAGTTCACATAAGCTAAGCAAATGCAGAGTTGAGGGCAGGCGACAAGCATTCGGTGTGAATAAGCAGAGAGCGAAGGCTGGTCGGAGGGTGAAGTCCTCTACACGTGTGGAACGCGGTGCTCGAACGCCAGGCCGCCAGGGTGTGATGCCCTTTACCCCACGCCCGGCAGGATGATGGTTCGACTGTTGGCCTGAAACAAAGTGCTTTTGCTAAGATGAAACTCCATGAGGCATGGTCTGGAAAGAGAGCCACGGAGACATAACAGCAGCAGAGCTGATTTTCTTGAGCTTTCTTTATGGACTGAGCCATAAATCTATAACGATGTGAGTGAGGGCTTCAGAGATTTCCTCGTTGCCCGTGTAAGAAATAGACATCGTTCTATTTTCTGACAGCTCAGGTAGTTGGAGCGGTCACATGTTTCCCACAGTGGCCCAGCTATGCATCTGAGTAACTAATCTACCGATAATTAGACGTGATGCCTCAAATTAGAAACCAATATCACATGTGTGAATTAATGGCATTTCATTATGTATCACTGTCTCTATTAATAAACTGAGACTAAAGTAGGCTCTGCAGCTCAGAGGTAGCTCAGGGGCCTTCTACTCAGGGCAGTGTGAAGTGAAGAGTGCGGAGCTCTCCTGCTGGGCCCTGGCGGCCAAAGCACGCGGAGTGTGGTCTCCTCTCTTGGCAGATGGCTGCCCGGTGAAACTTGATAAAGCCATTGTGCTATAGGTTTGTACTTAGACTGATCACAGACTGACCTAGCTTATTGGGTAGAAAGAAGCAAGCCTGCACTTGTGGAGAGCTCTATGTCATCGATATGCAAGATTTCTTTAGTAGAGGAGGAGTTGAAGGGTTACCCTGCTATTTCCTCTCTGGTTTTCCACCTTCACTCTCTCCTTACAGCTGAACAGGCAACATTTGTGCTGTGAATAAAACAACTGATTCCCTTTCCTCTTCTCAGGATTTGTCATACTCATCTGGCTCTTATGGATGAAAGAAATGCCAGGGCGGGCCAGGTAGTTCAGCTGAGTAAAGCACCTAGAAACCAGGATTAGGTCCCCAGTGTGCTGTGCCAGCCCCGCCCCTGGGGCGCTCTGAGACCTCGATTGAGACTGGGCATGGCGGCATGCCTCTGCAATCCCAGCGCTTGGGAGGCTGAACACAGGAGAAATACTATTAGTCCAATCTGTGTAGTGAGAACCTGTACTAAAATTAGAGAATAATAATAATAACAATAGTAATAAATGCTGTCAGTTGTTTCTGTGTTTGTAGAGGACAGAGGACCTTATAGGTCAGCTTGGGTAATTCGCTCACAGAGGGGCAAGAGGACTTCCTTCTGCCTTTCTCTGTGTCTTTGAGATGCAGTTATAATTTGAGGAGAGAAGTTGCTACATAAGGTGGGCAGCAGAGACCACTAAGCTTGTTTAAAGGAAACATGGCATGAAGCATATTGCACCTGGACACAGGCAGGCAGAAAGTGAAAAGACCTTCTGTAGGGAACAAAAACGTGTCTCTTTTATAGTGATGGAGAAAAGGCAGGGGCCTTTAGGTGGGAAGATTTTAATGAGCATTTGTGGCCCAAGTTCTCTGGGAGTTTTGCACGGCAGTGAGCAGAGTCATGGATGGCCCAGTGTAATTCTCCCTAGGACCTACATGATTCCTGGTCCTATTTTATCTTCTCTGAGCATCCTGTGGTGCTGAACCAAGTTTTCTGCAGAGAGTAGCACTTCTGCTGGTGGGGAAGGATGGTAGGGGAGCGAGGAGAGCCAAGTCCAGTTGGAGCCATAGAACAGTGATATGTGGGTTAGCTGCTACCGGTTCAGGTATTCTCCATTTTGTGTTTAACTAGGTTCCCAGCAGTTCATTTTACAGATCAGGATGATCCTCTCTTTGAAATAGTTTCACTTTTTGCATTTCAAATCCTTCATACACATGCAAACATCTCATATTTAATGCTAATTTTACAGCTGTATCTTTTCATGGGTATGTATAAAGTATTATAAAATAAAACATAGTGCCTGTGCTATATTCTAAGTCTTTTACGATTCACTTGAGTGATGCTATCACTCAAGCATCTCAACTTATTTCCCTTATCTCCCTTCCCACAGAGAACTATTTTAAATAGTGTGATTTCTGTGGGGAAACACACTGCGCTTCAAAGTCGTGTCCTCATCACTCCACTCTTGAGCTACATTTGAATTGCACAGTGAATCTCCTAATTATTCTTGATATAGACAGGTGTGTGTTTCAGTTCTAGTGGTTTTAGAATACACTGAATCACCTGTTTCTTTCTCTAAAAGCCCGTATAACTTCTGAGACAGAATATACTTAGCTCCAACATTGTTCATGCTGTTTGAAGCTTTGTTCTTTTAGTTATTCACGTTTAGAATAGAAACTAGCTATCTCATTCTTTCTTCTCTATCATTTAACAACTATAATTAGCTTTACTTCAAAGCATTTCTAAAATCATTGTTATTATTTGATTTTTTGGGGGGCATAACAATCCCTAAATGGAAGAACCTGTGAGCAGACATTGCACATGTGCTTTGAAGTCTCTAATCTCCCATTCATTTCCATTCCCTCCAGTAAGAATAACCTTCATCCTGCAGCTACTTCTCCTTCAGAAGCCAAGGTATCCTTGTAATTGCATCTCAAACTAAATTTATAGTTAAGAGATTCACTTGTGACTGCTAATTTCCAGGTTGAACTCAAAGAGAAAGGTGGAGAATTAAATCCGTGCAGCATCTATTCTGTGCCATACATTTCACTGACAATATCTCTGGATTCAGGACATAGTAGGGAAGGAGAAAGTGATATTTCCTTACACAAGAGAAGAAGCTGAGGTGTGTATGTGGGAAGACTTGCCCAAGGGAGAGCGAGCATGAAGGGTGAGGAGAGCAGAGATGCAGTACTGCTTTGTCGTACCAGGAAGCCGCCATTCTCTTTCTTCCATTCGCCTGCACAGATTTAGTCTCTGACTATTTTACTTCAATACCATAGAGGTAGATCATGTGCATGTCAGACACAAAATGAAAATGACAAAAGAAAATAGGAGGAACTGTTGCTCTAAGTAACACCCTTTCCAGAGAATACATTAATTGTTAATGCATTTTTGCAAAACATATGCTAAATGATTGCACAACCATATAAGTACTTAACAAAATAAGAGACGTACTTAACAGTTACAGAAATTGCAAAACACGCTATCATAGTTAGGCATATTGTGTTGACAGTCTTCATTCCTGAAAAAGTATTTATTGAATTGAATAAGTGTATACTATATAAACCATAAGTTTTTTTTTGTTGTTGTTGTTTTTTGGGACGAGGGTTCAAACTCACAACATTGCGATTGCCAGGTAGGCATTTGGGCCACGGAACTATCTCCCTAGCCCCTAACTGTAGAATTTCTATTAGGTACTTGTCAAGATAATGAACAATACCAACATGAAACAGTAAGCAAATCAGATATTACAAACTCTTTTGAGAAATAATAAGAGGTCAAAATGTGAAACAGAATATTATTTTTTTTTATTGCATATGTAGAACTGGTACATTTGACTTATGAGTATACATTCAAGATATATCCATTTATATATGAAGTCTTCTAGTTTATCATTCCTTATAGCTGTGCAATATTCCATTTAACGAATATTTTTCAACCATTCTTCAGATGATGGGTATTTTGATTCTTTCCAGAATTTGGCTGTCACAAATTATGCTGCTATGAACATAGGTGCACAGACATTACTATGATATAATGTTTTTAGTTCTCCTGAAAAACTTCCCAGTAGGGGATAGCTGGATTGAATGGGATTGCCAGTTCTAGTTTTTTAAGGAGTCTCCACACTGCTTTCAATAATGGTTGCACCAGTCTGCATGTGCACCAGCAGTGGAGAAGTATTCCTTTTTCTCCACAGCCTCTCTAACATTTGCTGTTGGCTGTTGTCTTACAGAAACCATTCTTTCTGGAGTGACATGGTATCTAAGTGTTGCTTTGAATGGCTAGTGATGTGGAGCATTTTTTCATGTATTTATAGGCTTATTGAATTTCTTTCTCTGAGTAGTGTGTGTTCATGTCATATGCCCATGTCTGAATTGGATCTTTGAATTTTGGGACCCTAATGTTTTTCAGTTCTTTATAAATTCTAGATAGAAGACCTTTGTTGGAATATTTATTAGTTAAACCTTTTTCAAAATTTTTAGGTTGTCTTTTCACTCTGTTGGTAATTTCTTTGACATGAAAAACTTAGCCAGAGGAGCTCTGGTTTGTAGATTGTGTTGAGGTGCATTTTGATCTTGTCCATGAAATCTTTGCTTATGCCTATGTCTTAAAGATTTCCTTGGACTTTCTCCTCTAGAAAGTTTAGGATTTTTTTTTAGTTTTTCTTTTAATATTTAGATCTTTAATCCATTTTGACTTTAGTTTAGTGAATAGTGATAGACCTGGGTCAAGTTTTAGTTTTTCACATGTGGAGAGCCAATTTTTCCAGCACCATTTGTTAAAGAGACTGTCTTTCTTCCAGTAAACATGTTTGGCCCCTTTGTCAAAAATAAGACAGCGGAGTGTGTTTTTATTTATTTCTGCATCTTCTAATCTATTCTACTAATTCTCAGGTCTACTTTTTGGCCAATACCATGCTGATTTTATTACTGTAGCCTTGTAGTGTAACTTTAGGTCAGGAAATGTAATGCCTCCTGCCTTACCTTTGCTGCCCAGGATTGTCTTTGAAATTCTGGGTCTTTTTTGGTTCCAAATAAATTTCAGGAATGACTTCTCCAGTTCTGTGAGGTGGATAGGAATTGCATTAAAACTGTATAACAATTTAAGCAGTATGGCCATCTTCACAATGTTGGTTCTTCCCATCCATGAGCAGGGACTATCTTTCCATTTTCTAAAATCCTCTCGGATCTCTTTTTTCAGAGTACTGTAGTTTTAATTGAAAAGGTCTTTTGTTTCTTTAGTTAGGTTAATTGTTAAGTATTTCATTTTCTTTGTTGCTATTATAAAAGGTACTGTTTCTCTAATTTCTTAGTGTGTTTGTTATCTGTACAGAGGAATGTCATTAACTTTTGTGTATTGACTTTGTAACCCACCAGGCTACTAAATTTGTGTATTCATTCTGGTAGCTTGTTGGTAGAGTTTTTGGGGTCTTCCAAATAAATTATGCTATCTGCAAATAATTCTAGTTTAACTTCTTCTTTACCTATTTTTGTTCTTTTTATTTCTCCCTCTTTTCTAATGGTTGTAGCTAATGATTCCAGAACTATACTGAATAGAAGTGATGATAGTGGACATCCTTGCCTTGTACAAGATTTGAGAGTAAAAAGTTTCAGTTTTCCCCATTTAGAATTATGTTAACTGTTGGATTGTCATAGGTGGCTTTTATCAGACTGAGGTAGAGGCCCTCTATTCCAAGTTTCTGCAGGACTTTGAACATGAATGAGTGTTGGACTTTGTACAAAGCCTTTTTTGCATCAATTCATTTTTTTTTTTTTTTCAGTACCATGGATTGAACTCAGAACCTTGTGCTTGCCAGGCAGATGCTTATGCCACTGAGCTATATCCCAGACCCTTCTGCATCAATTGAGACAATCATGTGATTTTTGGTTTTGGCTCTATTGATATAGTGTATCACATTTATAGATTTTCATATGTTAAACCATCCTTGCATTCCTGTGATGAATCCTATCTGGTCATGGTGTGTGATCTTCATGATGATTTGTTGTATTCTAGTGGCGAGATTTTATTGAGAATTTTTGCATCTATGTTCATGAGTGAATTTGGCCTGTATTTGTCTTTTTTAGTTGTGTCTCTTTCTGGTTTTGGTATCAGTGTAATGCTTGCTTCTAGGGATGATTTTGCCAGAATTGCTTCCTTTTCAATTTCATTGAAGAGTTTGAGAAGTATTGGGCTTATGTCTTCTATAAATTTCTTGTAAAATTCAGTGGTGAATCCATCAGGTCCTGAACTTTTCTTTGTTGGTAGGCTTTTTATTATATTTTGTATTTCATTGACTGTTATTGGGTTATTGAGAGTTCTTATATCTTCTTGATTCAGTTTTAGTAATTTATACTTTTCTAGGAATCTATGCATTTCTCTTGTGTCTTCAATTCTTTGAGAGTAAAGATTCTCAAAGTAGCTATTTATGGTCCGTCCTCTTAGTCTCTGTTTGGTCTGTAGTAATTTCACCCTATTCGTTCCTTATTGCTTGAATTTGAGTCCTTTCTTTCCTCTTTTTGAAGAGGTTAGCTAGGGGTTTATCAATTTTATTTAATGTTTCAGTTAACCAGGTTTTTGATTCATTAATTCTTTGTCTCAATTGAATTGATTTCTGCTCTAATCTTTGTAATTTCCTCCTTTCTTTGGGCTTTGGATTTCATTTGCTCTTCTGTTTCTAGTAGGCTGAGGTGCTGCATCAGAGTATTTATCTGTTCCCATTCTGTTTTCTTAATGTTTGAGTTCAGGGCTATAAATTTCTCTCTAAGAACTGCTTTCATTGCATCCCATAAATTCTGGTAGTTGTGTTTGAATTTTCATTAAGTTCTAGATATTATTTAAGATCTTGTTTAACTTCATCTGTAACGCACTGGTTGCTGAGAAGGGTGCTGTTTAACTTCCACATACTTCTGGAGTTCTTGTGGTTTTGTTTGTCATTTATTTCCAATTTCATTGCCCTATGGTCAGACAGTATGCATGGGATAATTTTTGTTTGCTTACATATAGTTAAACATGACTTATGGATTAATATGTGGTCTATTTTAGAAAATGTTCCATGTGCAGCTGAAAAAAATATGTATTCTGAAGTGTTTGGGTGGAGCACTCCGTGTATGTCCACTAAGTCCAGTTGTTTCAGGTCTGCTACTTCTTTGCTAATTTTTGTCTGCTTGACCTATATTTTTGGGATAAAGGGGTATTAAGGTCCCCATTAAAAATTTCGTTATTAGATAAGATATTTTTGATGCCCATTAAGATTTCTCTCATGTAACTTGGTGGTCCTATAATGGGTGTATACACATTTATGAGTGTTACCTCTTTTTCTTGAAATTTTCCACTAACCAGTATGTTGTGACCTTCTTTATTTCATTTGACCAAACCTGGTTTGAAGTTCAGAGTGTCTCCAAACAAGATTGCTATTCCTGCTTTTCTTTGAGGTACTAGAGCATGTAGTACAGTTTTTCACCCTTTAACTTTTAGCCTATGAGTTTCTTTATGAGTTAAGCGTGTATGCACCATATGGTTGGATTTTGCTTCCTTATTAACTCTGTCAGTTTATTTCTTTTAATTGGAGAATTGAGTCCATTTACATTGATGGTCTTAATTGAAGTGTATTGACTTATGATTGACATGAATTTTATTTACTACTGTTTACCTCTTTTTCTCCTGTATTTAATTGGTTGCCTTATTTGGTGGGTTCTTTCTGTTCTCATTTGTTGAATTCCAGTTGTTTTGGTCTCTTTCTTTTTTTTTTTTTTTTTTTTTTTTTTTTTTTTTTTTTTTTTTTTTTTTTTTTTTTTTTTTTTTTTTTTTTTTTTTTTTTTTTTTTTTTTTTTTTTTTTTTTTTTTTTTAGTGTTCCTTGTGGGGTTAGCTTTGACGTCATCAGTTTCTTTAGTTGTTCCTTGTCATGGAAGTATTTAATTTCTCCCTCATGCTTGGAAGAGAGTTTTGCTGAGTGTAACAGACTTGGCTGAAATTTATTTTCATGGAGGGCTTGTAGCACTCTGCTCCATTGCTCTTCTTGACTTTATTGTTTGTGAAGAGAAATCTACTATTATTTGGATGGGTCTTCCTTTAAATGTGATCTGTTTCTTTTCTCTAGCCGCTTTTAGTATATTGTTCTTTTGATGAATTTCTGGGATCTTGACTGTTACATGTCTGGGTTTCATGTTATTTGGAGTTTTATATGCTTCATTTACCTGAATGCCCGATTATTTTCTCAAATTTGGGAAGTTTTCTGCTATTACTTCTGCCCGTATACTTTTTATATGATTTGTGTTGACTCCATCTTTTTCATTGATTTTTTTCATCATCTTGCAGATGTTGAATTATTTTTTCCTGCGTCCTGGTTCTTTTTAAGAGATCCTTTCTTACCTTTTCACTAGCTGTGACTGTGTCTTCACAATCTGAGACTCTATCTTCACTTTGGTTCATGTAGTTTTTCAGCTTGTGATTGAGATTTTATTTCCTTGTATATCTCTTTGAAAGTCTTTCATGTGATCTATTTCTTTCCTATATTGCTCCATCAAGGAATCCATCATTTTTCTATGCTCCTCCAATTTTTCATCAATGTTTTCTTTAGTGGTACTGAGGTCTTTCATTATAGTTATCCTTTTTTTCTCTAGTTCAGAGATTATTTCTGCTCTGTTCTTCTCTCTACCTTTTTGTAGAATTTTTACTACTTTAGATGCTATTAATTTAGAGAGTTTTTTTTTTTTTTTTTTAACTTGGGAGGTTATTTTTGCCCAGTTTCTTCTATATGATCCTGCAGTTGTTTTTCCACTTCAGAGTCTATTAATTTAATTTAGGCATTTCTTTTTTTTTTTTTTTCTTAGCTTGTTTTCTCTTATCTGAGTTTCTCTATACATTTCTGAACTTCTCTATTTACCTCTGAAGCTAACGATTCAGAGATTTCTTCCACATGATTCTCATTTTCTTGTAAGGTTGTGTCTCCTGTATCTGTTACAGGTGGGCTTGGGACCTGAGATTGCAATTTGCTTCTCATCTGTATCATTCTTTGGTCCATAACTGAGTCCCTATGGGTTTGTCATTCAGGCTAGTCTACTGGGTCAGCTTAACTGTTTATAGGCTGGGTGAGGGAGTTCTCACTCACCTAGGAAGACTTGCTGCTGGATAGGCTAAGCTCGCATCAGGCCGGATGTCTGATTCAAGTGGTGGACCTGGTGCTGGATAGGCCACAGTTGTGTCTGGCTGGAGGTCTGACTCACATGGTGGATCTAGCTGCTGGATAGTCTGCACTTGCGGTGGGCCTAAGGAGATCTGATGTAGCAGGCATGATGCTGGATAGACTACACTTGCAGCGGGCTGAAGGAGGTCTCAGGTGGGCCAGAGGTCTTAGGTGGGCTGGAGATCTCAGGCAGGCCGGAGGCCTCAAGCAGGCTGGAGGTCTCAGGTGAGTAAGAGAAGGTCTCAGGTCGCTGGAATTCTCAGGCGGGCTGGAGGAGGTCTCAGGCTAGAATATTATTTTTAAATTCACAAAATTGCATGTTTCTTTCAGACTCATCCTCTCCATACATATTTAAAGGTAAATGTTCCTTGACACTGTAACTGACACTCTTCCAGATCATTGAAAAATCAGTAAAAATCCCATCATATTAATTACTCAACTTTCATAAGCATTCCAACTACTATATTTTCTTATTTATTGAAGTTACAGCAGTGTGAGATCATCAAACATCCCCAAATTGCAGAATATTCAAATCTAGAAACTTAAATAGGACACATCCATGAGCTTTGGTACCAGCACATTTGAAGAACAATTTGTGTCCTAACAGAAGAAGCAGGTGTGGCAATGTACATGCTCTCCTGAGTACAACTTCTGTGTTTCTTGATACCCATCCTGTCCCTGTATTTTGCAATGCCCTTTCTGCCACCACAACCTTGTCCATATGTCCTGAGACATCCCTGGGTGTTCACCAGTACTGCCTGTGCAGTGACTCACAGGGGTGGGGGCTGCTGCATTAGAGGACTCATGAACCCAGTGACATTAGACTCCAACCCAAAGGGGTTGGCTTTGGTCTCCACTAAGTCACAGGACTCAAGCAATACCCTGCCTAGTATAACAAGCACAATGGTATCAAGTGTTATGCTTTGTGATTTGTGTTATATGAGCCCTTACAAAATATGGATTTTGTAACTACAAGTCCCCAAAGAGAGTTTGTTTACTCATTTAAGTAGGAAAATTGTGCTACGGGTACAGTTTAGGAATTAAGGTATATATAGGAGATCTCTTTGAAACTAGAAAAGAATATCAAGATAGGAGAAGAGAAATTAAGTAAAACATTGAATTTTAATTCAGTGAATGAAGAGCTAATACTATAATAGTAGAAGGAAAGCCAATCATTACAATGTTTATGTATATTGAGCATTAATATATATGACTCAGTTCTAAAAATTTGAGATGCTTTATCAAATTTTTCTCCAAGACAGCAGCACAATACAGATAACATTATTGTCACTATTCTTAAAATGACTAATGAGGGCACAGAGAGGTTACCTAATTTGGCTAAGACAGTAAATTTCAGAGTTATTGGGCTGGTAATGAGAGTCTAACTAAGTGATCTAATAAAGCTAATTACCCATACTCAGATCTATATGAGTGATAACTGCAATAGCAGGAGTTAACAAGTAACAAGTGCATGTTACATCACATGGATCACCTAGTTTAATTGTGGCAACAACCCAAAGAAATAGTTTTCATTTTTATCATCTTATAGATGAGAAAATTAATACTTCAAAGGACTGCATAACATCATCAAAGCCACTCACATAGGAAGAGCTATGGCTGAGGTTGAAGCTTCATATTATAGAACAGCTTAGCATTATTATGTAATATGTTACATGCTCATATCTAAGAAGGAATGCCATACATGCTACACAGACATGCATATACTCATGCATATATAAGCATAAACACACAAAGATCTACACAAGTAGATATTATTGGATCATAGACTGATAAAATAATGATGTGTAGGAAGCCAGAATCCAAGTATCTTAGGAAAATGTAATGTCTTTTACACATGCTCTAACAGATTACTTCAGACCACTTGCCTCTTGCCCACACCTGAAGAAGAGCTCACATTTATGATGCAACAGAGAAGCCCAGCGCAAGTTTCAGCCCAGTGACGACTGTGGGTGTCTCAGGATTTTTAGTGTGGAAAAATTGTACAGCAGAAGCAACTTCTATGTGAAATACATTGTTCTATAATTTGCCCCTGGATAAACATACAGATGGTTTCTGTATAGTTTAAATATATATCATTTAAATAATTCAGAATAGCTAAGGGGATTTAAATAAATAAAAAACAAGGTTGCTAATATTTCTGAAATAGTTGTTAGAGCCTGTTCTTTTAAGCCAATATTGCTCATATTTATTGCTCCTTACTTCCCATATAGTGTTCAAGTACTTACAAAAGTGCATAATGCTTAGCCTCTTATTTATTCATATGAGATAATTCTGGCTTATATACCACCACTTGCTCTTAACAAATATGACAATGTAGCAAGTGAAAATGTGCTTCATTTTTTAAGATACAAAATCGAGTCAGTGTGCAAATGGTTTCAGAAAATCATATTTCAGGATAAGTTGCAGCTTCCTTCAGAGCTTGGAAAAAAGAAGGAAATGTGAATGTAAGCTAGAAAGTGTGACTGGTATTGTTGGATCAGACGCCTGAACCTAGGTCAAACACTGTTGGCACAGGGCTTGGAAACCAATGTGGAATACTGGAATCAATTACCAAGGCCAGGAGCCTCTACCACGGCCAGTGCCTGCCTTCGGAAGTCACCAAATGATTAGGTCAGTAATTTTATCACTATGTTTTCTGTGCAAACACATGCAGATGTGTCATAGAAAAGAAAAACCAATTGCAAAATTCATTTATGAGAAAAAGCAATCCCAAAAGAAAGCTCTCATACAGAGAAACCCCCTGCGAGTCTCCATGGGGCCCTTTGGGCCTGTGTCTGTGTAGCATGCATGGCATACCTTCTTAGATATGAACACAAAACATATTACATCATAGAGTTAAACCGTTCTACAGTATGAAGCTTCAAACCCAGCTGTAGCTCTTCCTACCTGAGTGGCTTTCATGGTGTTATCACCATGCTACGGGATAGCTTACTCTGAGGCAGTCTTCAGCATAAATAGTCAAAGGCGCCAAGAGATGCCAGGGGTGGGAAAGGAGGTGGAAGACGTTATTTCATCATTGGCTATGTCATAGACAACAGTCTTATTTCCATCCCCATCAAACAAGCACCGCACAGTTGTGTTTAGGCTCCTATCTTCAAGTTTTTTATAATGTTATTAGCACACATTTGCAGGGCATACCATTTGCAAACATCTTGCGGAATGTGTCCCATAACACTTCATTCTTCTTTTAGTGCTTTGCCTCTTCCCTTCCTCTTCTCCCAAATCCACTTCCCTTGTTTTTGTTCTTCTTAATATGGTTAATCTTATTCCAAGTTTGTGACAGAATTTTTATATTCATTGACATTACTACATTCCTAATGATAAGGTCCGGGGTATACCTTGGCTTTCTTAGTTTAAGTTTTTTGGTACAATTTAGGTGTACATAATGATCCTATTCATTATTGGGAACTTTTACCTCTACTCTACATATTTTGATTTCTGTTTTTCCCTCTATTCCTGCTCCCTCATTTCAAACTTCCTTTCCTTCCCCATTCACTGCTCATATAACTTTATGTTTTTAATGTCCAACTAGCATCCAACCAAGTGCAGTTCTGGACCAACAAGCATCCATTCATAGAACAAGGTGTAAGTTCATAAGTTCATATGATGAACTTATTTGTCTTAAGATTATAAACATATACACCTTAAGTTTGAGTGTTTTTAACGATTTTTTTTTTTTCAAAATCAGAGAAGTCTCACTAGAAGCTTAGAATTTGAAAATGGTTTATGGATATATTTTGTTTTGCTTATCCGTATTTCATTTAGAAAAGATTTTGTGTCCAAATAAAAATCTCTATTACTGGCTTATCTGAAAATTAGAAATGCGGTGAAATTTGCTTGCTGTTACTGTACTTGAATAGTGACTGGAAGTGTGTATAGAATGGCTGTTTCCTAGCTGTCATCATCCTTATCACTGTCCACTATTTATCGTTCTCACCTCCTCTATCATCTCTGTCTCCACTCTGGTGTTGCAGTTCCAAGGCAGTTAAGGTATGTACATGCTAATTAGCCATTTTACCTACTCACTCATTTGTAAAGCTTTTTCGTCAAAATGACTGACTGCTTCTGAATGTAAGCAGCCTAAGTATGATGTATGTGTTTCACAGTAACATTGATCCATTGCTTGCAAAATGCCAACATATGTACTTTCTTTTTAACTAATGGTAAATTTGCTCCCAGATTTAAGAAATTAGATTATTCTATAGAGAAAATAGCTTTGAGAAATTAAATTTGACTATCTATCTTCCCCGGTGCAAAAGTATAAAAACAGGTTTGTTAAGAAGAGGAGATTTTTAACAATTTAAATTATGAGACTAATTGACTCAATGTCTCTAGTTATGGACAGGTCTGATGACTAACTTCAGCGATTGCCGTTACCTCATAAAAATGGTTAATATGCAGAAGCATAGTAATCTGCATGAAGTTTTTTTTTTTTGTATTTCCTAATTTTACTTTCTAGAACCTATGGCCAAAACACATATGGTTTTATATTTCATAATCTTAGTAAGTCTGAAAAGATGAGTCTCACTAATGACTTCATGTTCACTTTAGTGAATTTTTGTCCGTGTTTTTTCAGAATTTGATATAAATCAAACATTAAAAAAAAACCAAAACTGTAAAAATGAACTATCTGTAATTAAATCTAAGACATTTTGAAAAGAGGTTTAATCATTTATTTGTAAATTCAAGTTGTTTTGTTTCGTATTATCTTTCATTTAATTTTTGAGAGCTTCAAGAAAGGTTCTTTTTTTATTAAAGAATTTTTTTTTATTTATTATTTTTATTCTTGTTTCAGAACCTTTGTTTATTCATTCATTTTTATGGCCGGCTCAGCCTGCCCCGAGGGCAGGGCTGGCGCAGCATGTGGTGCCGGGGATCAAACCGCGGTCCCTGAAGCCACCCAAGCTTCCCCAAGCAGGCGCTTTAGACCACTGAGCCATACCGCCGGGCCCCAAGAAAGGTTCTAAATAATGGAAACTTAAGCTTTTTGCAGTGATGAACTTTCAAATATTTTAATAGAAGTTGAAAATAAGAGAAAAAAGTTGTTTTGTACATCTAACATTCTGTTCATTTTTATTGTTGTATTTAGATTTCAACAGTTACTTTAATTTGTCCAAAAACACCAAAACTGTTTCAAAGGAAAAATGTTTCAAAAATAACTGTAAACTTTTTCATTAAATAAATGTATTTAATGTTTACTAAATATTAAGTTAAATCATTTTTAGGTTATAAATCACTTTGTGGCTGTTAATCAATTTGGAAAACAGGAAATCTCACCCTTAAAGTGATTAGCAGAGCTCTAGAGAAACAAACTTGATTTCACTTTCAGTTTTCTTAAATGTTCCTCCACTAGCTTAGAAATTCTGGTATAGCTGAATATTAGTGTTTATTTCTATAAAAATAATGGACTTTTTTTTTTTTTTCAGGAACCAGGAATTAAGCTCAGGACCTTGCACTTGCCAGGCAGGCACTTCTGTCATTGAGCTACCTCCCCAGCCCCTATAATGGGCAATTTTGAAACAACAGATTTAGGGTTTTTATGGAAAAGCCATCACTGTCATAGGGTTTTAAAGTCCTCATTGTCCCTGCATTCTCCGTGTGAGGCCCTCTGGGAAGACCATTGAAAGAGAGTACCTGGTTGTGTCACATCAACCATCCTGTTCTTCTCGCTCTCAGGACAGACAGATTGTGCTGGATCCCAGGCACAGGCTCCACAAGCTTTGCTATTTTTATGATCATAGTATCCAGTGGTAGTGAAAAGAAAGAATTTGGAAAATAGAAAGAATATTACTGCAGGTGGCTATCGAAAAACAAGAAAAATAACAACACATTTCATACTGAAGGTAAATGTGTTTAGGTACCTTCTTGGACTAATTTTAAAAATGAAATGTATTCTCAATCTCCAAGAACAAATCACTATGAATTAAATAACTATCAATTAAAATGTCATGAATATATATTGAAAAACAAATGTGCAAAACCTAAGAAAACACTCTCTAAAGAAAATTTTGAACACCCATAAGGAACACTGAAAATACTGATGAAAAATGGCAGCATAGATTGATATTAGGTAATCTCAATACTAATTCAATGAAGTCTAATTTAAAAATACCATGTTAAGCAAGATGTCCAAAATATTTTGAACTCTTACAGAAAAGAATCAACTAGTTTCAAACTTACTGTAAAAATAAACTTGTGAAAATAATTTAACATGTGTGTATGCTTGGTCTCAGAAGTCTACGGATGGGCCCACAAGGTGGCTCAGCGGTTAAAGCACCTGTGTAGGCAAGCCTAGGAAACAACAGGCACAGTGGTTCGGTCCCTGGTGCCACATGCTGCACCAGCTCCACCCACAGGACAGGCTGAGCCAACCATTTTATATATATATATATATATATATATATATTTCCCCCTATGGAAATATAGAGCCCAACTATTGGCAGGACTTTAAGAAAGTAGTCTGTGAACTAAACACTTTTTTAATTAATTAATTATTTATTTATTTATTTTTTGTGGTACCTGGGATTGAACTCCAGACCTTGCACTTGCCAGGTTACCATTTATTCCACTGGGTCATCTCCCCAATCCCCCAAATTATTATTGAACTGCCCATGATCAATAGTTCAGTTCGGTGATCGTCTATTCATAGAGGAATGAGTTATAGCTATTAACAACACTACTGAAGTCTCCATTTCATCCCAGAGGAATCATTACTGTGATTGCTGTGATTATAAGCTCTTCTTAGCCAGTGTTGAGATTTACATAAATGAAATAAGTTATATAATTTTACTATATTTATTTAATCAAAAAATTGTATGGGCAAATGGACAGAAGCCTATTCCAAACCATGACAGCT
This sequence comes from Myocastor coypus, assembly GCA_004027025.1. Lineage (NCBI taxonomy): Eukaryota > Metazoa > Chordata > Mammalia > Rodentia > Myocastoridae > Myocastor > Myocastor coypus. Next base: position 16,495 of record PVJA010008569.1, on the reverse strand, counting down.
CCTTGATCAGCTCCTAATTAGAGACAGTTTATAGATACAGATTATAGATCTTTGTGTCTAGCTCTTTCACTCACTATTATGCCTGTGAGATTTCTCATTTTGTTATAATACCAAAATGTGCCATTCTACTGATGATGAACATTGACCTTGTGTGAATTTTTTAGAAAAAGTGCTATGATCTGTATTGGTCTCATTTAATAGTTCATAAAGTATGATAAATTCAGTTTATGTAATTATTTGAAAAGTATCTTTTAAAGCAGATGTATAGTCAGGTGTAGTGAATTTTACCTGTAACTCAGAAATTGGGGAATGTCAAAAGGACAGTAAATGGAAACTCAGCTTGTTCAATTAAGCAACTTAGACCCTTTGGCAATGTAAAAAAATTATATAAAATGTTTCTAGGAATGTACCTCACTGGGCAGAAAGGCAGTAGTTGTAATTCCCAGGAAAGAGAGAGAGAGAGAGAGAGAGAGAGAGAGAGAGAGAGAGAGAGAGAGAGAGAGACTTGTAATAATATATATCCCAATCATCAGTAGTAAGCTCTTTACTTCTTTCATATCCTCACCAGCTTTTCCAATTACCGCATCCCCAATGTGATGGTTGTTTGGCTGTACCTTGTGTTAGAGAAGCTCAACTAAATTGAATCAGCAGTTCCACATCTTAGGGAGGCTTGCAGCATGAGTGGTATAAAGGTGAAATAAAGAAGCACAAGTCTGCTTCTGTTTCATGGAGAAGTTTTGGCTTGCACCCTCCCCTGTGTCATCTCCTGGCTTCTAGTTGAGACTCTTCCACCTTCCATCGCAGACTCACTGGTCTCCTGATGCAGAGTCACATGGGCCACTGCAGTGAGTTGTTGACCTTCTAGTGGATCCTGAGGTCTCCAATACAGTAACAGGTGCTCTGTGCTCCTCAGTCTGATTCTGGGTGGTGACTGAAAGACAATCTTGTAAATTTTATATATTTGCATAACTTATTTTATTTCTATTTCTATAATAAACATTGACTGATACATCTAACATTAGCATTGTCATAGTGGCTTTATTGTGACTTTCACATGGACTAATCTACTTTTTCAATATATAACTATCAGTGTCAAAATTCTTTACATAGTTTTCTATTGATCAATTGAGATAATCTTTTGTTTGCTCAGTTCAGCCTTTGTGGGTCCTATAAAATTTGTGTTGTCTTTTTTCTTATATCTTTTTAAAATTTTATTTGCATATTCCGCATATGACTCCTTTCGTGATATAATTTCTGACTCTATCACAAGCCCCTTGTTGTAAGTGCTATGATAAAGCCACTGGAAAGTGGTTTACTCTGATGAACCAAAGTTTAAAACTTTAAGTTATACTACTAAACTTTTTATTTTTGCTGCTACTTTTAGCCATGTATTTTTTTTTTAATTAGGTATTCCAAATACATAGATTGAAACCTACATGAGATTGATTTTGTGAGTCTTGTGAGTTAAATGCATCAACTTTTTCTGTGGAAACATAGTCATTCACCATCAATTATTGAAAAGAATTCTTCCTTACAATATTATAGATGCATCCTTGTCTAAAGTGAGGTTATATAGTGTTCTACTAGTTAATGTCATCTTTGAGTAAATACCACTATATCAGTTAGATTTTACCATAAGTATGATAGCAATTAGATCATTCAGAATTTTTTTTCACAAAATTAAGTTAATTCATGGTTATCTCATTTCTATGTAAAATTTACCTATTAACTTACACAATGCTTTCAGTTTTACTAAGGTTGCATTGAATATGTCGTTTTAATTCAGGAAAGTGACAATCTTACAGGCTCTCCTCCATGGAATAATATTTCTTAAATGATTTTATCACTATATATTTCTTGGTAGAGAAACTGAGCAAATTTCTTAGATTTATTTTTGCATAATATATTTCTTAATTATTGTCAGAAGTAAAAGGTACAACTGGCTTTTATAGAGCAATGTTTAATCCACTGAGATTCTAATGATTCTAATTATCTAATAATCTTCTGAATTCCTATTTACTGTATACAATTATCTTTAGTAAGCAAGTGCTATCTCATCCTTTCCAATCTATGGCTTTTATTTCTTTTTCTTCTATCATTAAATTTCCCGCATTGAAATATGAAATAGAACTGTTAGAAAACTTTTCTGTCTTACTCCACATTTCACAGTGATAGTTTTATCATCATCATTAATAAAGACTTTCACTGTGAGATGCTCAGTACATACCCTTTTCCTGTTAAGAAAGATTTTATCTCCTCTTACTATGTTGTTGTTTTTCTAGCATTCAAAAAAAATATTTGCTGAGAACTGGGTTTGATGGCATGACTCTAGTTATATTTGTTCATTTGAGAATGTTTTTAAAAACTATGAAAACCTGGACAAACAACAAAATATCATTCTCAGGTGAACTGACCTATCTTTAATAAAATTTATCACTTTGTAGCAGAACCAGTAATCTTAATATTTCTTTCCCTGAGTATGATTACCCCAGTAGTCTCTGTGAACAGAGCAGTGTGTTACAATAGCATCAAGATTTTATGTTACACAGCAACAGGCAGAGCCTCTGACACAGCAACCACTGATGTGTTCGCATCAGAAGAAAAGCCCAAGAAGATTTTCTGGACAAAACCTCGTGCATGTAGAGGTGAAACATGAAGCCTATTGTGGTATTCTTCTGTTCTAGAGTATCACTTTATAGCACAAAAACATCATTTATGAATTTCATTTCGTCAACATTTAAAAGTTATACAAATGATAGAACCTGATATTTAATAGGGAAGTCTGTTTGCTCACCAACCCAAAAGAAATAATTATTTTAGTTTTTCATTTATTGCACTGAAATCTTTTTATCTTTTTACCTTTATTTTTTATTACTTTTAATAAGAAATTACAATGTGACAATTTCAGAATGTGTTAGTACATTCACAATAACTGACAATGCATATTGTTGTCCTTGTTATACAGGGCACAGGGTGCAGACACGATAAATTTTCTAATGGTTACTGGCAGCATCTAATGTAAATATGCAGAGCCTTCTTAATCGTGTTTTCTATGACCCGATCTTCGCTGGTTACTTACATTTCAGGAAGGGAGTGGAAGACAATCGGAAATTTTTTTTGGAAGAACTTTTCTGCAGTTACCTAAGGCAACACAAAGTGAATGACTTTCTGAGCTTGAGAAGTAAGGGAAGAACCGGGCGTGGTGGCTCACGCTTGTAATCGCAGCACTCAGGAGGCTGAGGCAGGAGGATCGTTGTGAGTTCGAGACCAGCCTAGGCTACAAAAGTGAGCTCAAGGCCAGCCTGAACTGCACAGTGAGACCTTGTCTCAAAAAAAAAAAAAAAAAAAAAAAAAAAAAAAAAAAAAAAAAAAAAAAAAAAAAAAGAGAAGTAAGGGAAGATCAAAGTGATCTTGAATCTGAAGCAGCCTGAAGGACTTAAAGCTCCTGAGAAGATCAAAGAACCGTAATTTGGGGTATCACTGGTATTCTGAGCCTCTGCAACTATTGGCCTTAACCCAGGCTTACGCCATTATTATAAATTTGATTTTAAGTTTTATTTTTGCACCAGAAATAGAACCCAGGACTTTGTGATTCCCTTGTAGGTGCTATGCTGCTGTCATATATCTTCAGCACTAAATTTGATTTTTGAAAAACATGTGAAAAATATACGCATGTACAAATCCATTATTCTTGTAGTTTTCTACACATTTCTGACATAATATGACATTTGGAACAACAAATCATTTTGCCTCTACCATAAAATATATCTTTCTCAGATTTATACATTCTCCATATGTATTTCGATTTGACAATGCAGAAAAAAGATAGGGCTAAGTTGATTCTTTTGAGAGCTTCTGGAAAATCTTCTTCAGATCATTATTTTTATGTGAAAGTGAAAAGCTTTATGTATTACAGATTTAAAAATGTGTAATACAGATTTCATAATTTAAACATTTTATGAAATTTAAAAATTTTTTCACAAACTATAACTGTGTTAAAATTTGTTGTTTCTGTGTTTGGCTAATATAAATTTTAGTTTATCAAATTAATATAAGACAATTGATTTATATTTAGTATCATTAGTTTGAAATATTAAATTTTCTCTCTTGGGGTTGGGGAAATAGCTCAGTAGGATAAGTGCTTGCCTGACAAGCCTAAGGGCCTGAGTTCAATCCCCTGTCCCACAGAAAAAAAAAAAAAAAAAAAAAAATTCTCTTGATTATATTTGTATATAAAGTTATTTATTTCCCAGGAAGCCCCAAACCGCTAAATCATTGTGGTTCTAAAAGTTCATAAAATACTATAACCATCCCTTGAATTTCAAATTTAAAAGTCTAGAATAAGTTCCAGTCCTTTTCATTTCTGACAGGTTCCCAAGCAGTTCTGATAGTGAAGTCCACATTGTGAGGTCTATGCTCCAGGAGAGCTGCACAGAATAACCAGTAAACGCTATTCAAATATTGGCCCCAGAACCAGCGGCCCTACTTAGAGACCCAGAAACGCAAATATTCGGATCATACATGACTGTTTCTTACTGCCTGACTGGCCATGTCCTCATCTGGTGCTCCGCACACTCTTGCTGAGGGGCACCAACTGAGCCGATTCACACCGCCGGGTTCTACACTGGGCCGGGAACCCATTGTCTTCCACCTTGCTAATAAATATAAATTTTCAGCTGTCATCTGACAGGCCCCAGGAGCTTCCTGAAAGCCCTTCAAGTATATTACTATCATCACAGGAAAAGGTTTCAGAAGTCACTAGTGAAGGGCTTAACCAGAGGTAGAGAGTGAGAGCACTGAACTGGTGTGCTGTGATGGGGGCAGGATAATTCCGCGTTTTCTGAGGGATCCTTGAACGGTGCGATCTCAGTTGTTTGCCCTAAAAACATGCTCAAAAACAAGCAGAGCGATTCTTAAAGTTCTAGTTGATGCCCTTCAGCTTTTGAGCTGGATTAATTCATATATTTACAGCATTCTTAAGTATTCGAGAATGAGAGACCTGGCAGATAAAAATATGAAATAAAATAAAATAAAATGAAATAAAATAAACTATAAGCCTAATAAGGGAAGGCCAATATAACTGAATCTGAAGCAACTTTAAGGATTTAAAACTTTAGTTCAAAGTTGCTGTGAAGATCAAAGATCTAAAATTTGGAGTATCACCTGTGTTCTGAGCCCCAGCAACTTCGGGTGCTAACGCAGGCCTATGCCACTATCTTCACTTTGATTTTAGGCTTTATTTTTGTGCCAGAAATTGAATTCAGGGTTAAAGATATGGAGCATCAATGTGGATAAGTTGGGTAACTTTATGGCACGAGATTGCAAATTTCCTTTATGTGCAGTGATAATATTATGATTTTCCTTATCTGCTTGCCCCATCCATATTTCTCTTATCCTAACTCATTGCAGTGATTAGACAGTGTAACTATCCTTACCATTTCAAACATGCATAATAGAATTAATCATATTATTCTTAAAATATATATCCAAATTTATAGATCTTATATTATAATCTTTATTACCTCAAGATTGTAGGAGAAAGCTCAGAGATGTAATACATGTTAAATTTTGTAACTACACTGTCCAGTGGGGTAGTGCATGATTTAAGCTTCCCTACAGAATATCTAAAGTATTTATGAAATAGGCTTGTAAGTGTCACTGGCAGAGTCCCGTGGGCAATGCAGAGGGTCGCCTGTATCCTGCTGAGCTAGATGCACTGCAGAAGCCCATGCACAGCCCTATCAGGAAGGCAAATGGTTCAACTTGGAAGGCAGAAGAGTGAGCTGCAAGCCTTAAGCTAGTGAGCCAAAGCCTCACTATCTTGTTGTGAAGACACAAAAGCAGGGTCTGCTTCATCTTTCCCCTTCTTATCCTGTCCACGCTACATGAACAGCAGTGCTTGCCACGGACACCCAGAGTGGGTCTTCCTTCTGCACTAAGTTGGTCCACCACACACCACTAGGACTGTGCTACACTAATCCACCAGGTGTTCCTGATTCAAGTTGACAGCTCAATGAATGATCACAGATACCTGCTACCCCCATATGTGTTTACTGATAGAGATAACTAATTTTTTTTTTTGTCTTTTTGAGACAGGGTCTCGCTATGCAGTTCAGGCCGGCCTTGAGCTCACTTTTGTAGCTCAGGCTGGTCTCGAACTTGCACCAATCCTCCTGCCTTAGCCTCCCGAGTGCTGGGATTACAGGCGTGAGCCACCACACCCGGCTCCTGAGATAACTAATTGAAATAAAATAAAAATGTAAATCTCTTGCCACAGGAGTCACATTTACAAAGGTCAGTGTTAACCTGGGACTGTGGCTATCATGTTTACATTATCACAGGAAGTTCTACTGAGCGGCCTACTTTCTGAGGCATATAATAGATACACGTTTTCTTTATTTTAAAATGAGCTCAGGTCACTGACTTCAAAACACATTGAGTCTGCTGCTATGGCAACAGTGAGGTATTTCTTGTTGTTTTCCTTAGAAATATACTAAATATTTCTAAAGAGAAGAGTATAAATTATACTCCAATTACTTTCTTTGAGAGCACCCACACATTTGGCACATTCACACTTCTGTGAAGGTTATCAAAATTTGACATAAGTTATCCACCGCTTATTTTTTTAAAGAGCTTAGTCATGAGATAGATAACTTTAAACTAATTCCCCCTGTCTGGTTTTATCTATCCCATCCTGCTCTCAGTAGTGGCACAATCAATAGAAGCATGTCTAGCTTACTTGAACTTCCCAGGCTTCTTCTTACTCTGTACTGTAATAATGAACTAAGCTTTTGTATGCCAGAGCCACTAGAGATGCAGGGGCAAACCAAATGTTTCTTATGTTAAAAATAACTTTTCATTTTGAGAGCAAGAACCAGAATCCCAGGAGTAAGATATGTGGAGAAATCCTCCTGTGTAGGGACATCCCAGTAATTGCAGCTATTTATAGAATTAACAGGAGTATCTCAACATTCATTTGTCAAAATTCCTCCCATGAGGCAAATTCATCATTCTAGAAAGATCAAAATTCATGAAGCAAATACCACTGTGACCTATTATTCACAGTATTAGGATCAAGAAACATGTTTGACAAGACTTTAGGAAAATCGTGTGGTGGCAAAACTTCAATACAACTAATGTGAGGGAGGTGTTATTTTTAGCTTTTATTTAACTATACAATTTAATTAATAAACTTTAATGAAATGTTAATAGATTTAATTATATAATGTTGCCTCAGGTCCTGATGGGAATACTTATATGAGAACTTTTCAGTACACCTTGCTTTATTTGATTATGGATAACGGTAATTTTTGGAAGGTAAACGTAACAATCTTCCATGCCATTCAATAAGTTCAGGATATTGTAGTGAGGAAAGAGTGCCAACAATTGCATTTGAGAAAATAACATTTTCAAGGAGTTCTAAAACTTGGTTTGCATTCAGTTTTGATATTTATCAGTTTAATGCTTATTACAAGCTCTCAAAAGCCTAGATAGTAAGTATGGTTTAATTCTTTGATTAGTTTTTGGAATCATCTTCTTCATTGATTGTATTACTAAATAATTTATCTTCAACCTGGAAAAACAGCAAGATCTGTTATCATACCATAATTTATAACATGATCAAAAGTATACATCATTGTTAAACAGAGTCACAAAATCCTCAATTTACCCTAATATGCCTAAGTTTTGTCCATTCTCAATGACATTAAACACATGTCACTGTCTAAAACAGTACATAATAATACTAACAATAAGGGTAGACCAGATAGCTCAGGGGACTAATCCACCTGTGTAGGCAGAGCATAGGGGCTGGGCTTTGATCTCTGGCATGTGGTGCTGGCCCCAATCCCGGAGTGCAGTGAGACAGCGATTGAGACTGAGTGTGGTGGTTTGTGCCTGTAATTTGGCAGGCTGAAAACAAGAGAATCAATATGAGTCTGATCTATGTATTGAGACTCTGAATACCCTGTGTTAAATACATCACAAAAATAATAAATACTAGCAACAATAATAGTTTAGATGTTTTAAAAAGGAAAAGCAGAAAACTCTTTTCCAATACAAATCCCATTATTGTTCCAAAACTATCCATTCATATCACATTTTATTTCCTATGTGATTTAGAAACATCTAAACTTGGTTTTACAGACTAGGTTAGAGGCTTCTAATAGTAGCAGGGAGCCAACTATTAAAAGTGGGAAGCACACAAAGTTTGGAGAGGGTGACATTCCCGATAACAGGAAGTCATTCTTTGAAGTTATTCCCCTTGGATGAGAGATATTACACAGGTGGATGGGCAAAGAAATTGTACTCTGAAATCATCCCTGCTGAAAGGGCATATAACTTCTGTCGTACATGGATAAATAGCTCATTAAGTTGAATATCAATATAATGTCCAATTTTACAAATACCTCCGTTGAACAGTACAATTGTGTATACCAAAGACAGCGTCGGGTTTATTCCCCTTCCAAGAGAAGGTCTGTAATGAAATGGTAATTAATATCTTCTAGTAGACGTAGAGATACATCAAAATGAAGTTGCAACCAGTAAGAAATGTTATGAATAAAGACAATTATGTAGCTATATAAATGGATTGTCTTGAGACTTAATTTCCTTTAAACAAATACATTCAATTGTTTTAAGCTATTTAATTTTATAAATATTTTGATGTGATGAAATATTTAAATATTATGAAAATAATTAGTGAGAGTAATGACAAATATAATATCATGATCTAAAACACATTGGACCAGAAATGCTTTGGAACCCAGGCTTTTTATAGGTCTTCAAATGATTACATCTATATAAGTGAGATATATTAGAAACAGAATTTACATCTAAACACAAAATATTCATTTATTTTTTTATTTTTATTTATTTATTTATTTATTTTTTTTTGTCTTTTTGAGACAGGGTCTCAGTATGCAGTTCAGGCTGGCCTTGAGCTCACTGTTGTAGCCGAGGCTGGTCTCGAACTCACACCGATCCTCCTGCCTCAGCCTCCCGAGTGCTGGGATTACAGGCGTGCGCCACCACGCCCGGCTCATCATTTATTTTTATCACACAATTTTTAGTGTTCCTGAGTTCAGTGTGACACATCATATGAGTTCAAGGGTGGAGTTAAACTCACATGCATTCCATATGCTCCAAAAGTTTCTAATTTTGGAATGCTTTAAATTTTGGAATTTTAGGTTAGCATTGCTCAATTTGTACTATTCTTTTATATATTGAAACTTAATGTTTTTTTTTTTTTTGAAGGATCTAGAGGGTGATCAGGGTCTCACTACTAGATTGGACTTGTAGTGATCCACCTGTTTACAATCTGCAGAGAGCTGGGATTACAGGCATGTGCCACCATGCTTAGTCTCCATTGCCCTGGGGGCAGGGCCAGCTCAGCAACTCCTGTCCCCTGTGCCTGCTTGCAGGCACTTTAATCTGCTGAGTTATTTCACCAGCCCTACATATTTGAAATTTCTTTCACATATGTAAAACATGCTATGATGTCCTACTAATAGTCTTTCCATTTAACTTCTCATTTACAAATTTTAGAGATTCCAATAATTTCTTATAAGAATAATTCAATATTTATAATAGTCATCACACAGTTATCTTGTACAAGTCACTTAGTATAATACCTGGAAGGGGTGCCAGGGAGATAGCTCAGCAGTCTGAGTGCCTGCCTGGGAAGTGAAAGAACTTTGGTTTGAACTCTGGTACCGCATGCCATTCAGGCCCTGGAACCCCAAAGCAACAAGTTGCTAAGTCGAATTTTGTGAAAAGTATTCACAAGTTGGCAACTTCTCTTATTGATAGTAAATTCTTTTAATCACACATTTTTTAGAGCAATTCCATTTGACTTTTAGAATGCAGTCATTTTTTTTACCTTATATATATATTCCAAAACAATACTCTAGAATTGTCTAGAATGTATATTTAAGCAGAAAATGTCACATAGTCCTCAAGTTCTTGTTCTATTTGTCACGAATTATAATAATTTCCACTTTCAAATGCTTTGCATGAAGTAAATTAGAGGGATACAATTTCCTTAGTAATTGAAACAGTTAGAGATGTCATCACCTTTTACTGGTAGCTCTCTAAGGTGGTAAACCCTTTATAAATAAAAACTTTCAGGTAGAGTTCAGTGGCAAACTCCTGAATGAATAACGCTATAATTGGATCTACAATGGTCATTAGGGTGATTATTAAACATCAGAGACCATATGGCTCAATTAGTTACAATTAAGTTAACATTAGTTTATAATTCTAATTCATAAGATTTGAAACTTGAATTTTACCAGGTAACTCAGATTATGCTGTTACAGTTGATGGAAGAACCACAATTCATGTTTAATTGCCTTCAAATATTATTCACTTCAAATGTGAATTTGAAAATTAGTAAATGGAGATTAGTGAATTTTATTCATGCTACGTAAATAATAAAGTGCTGATTTGGACCTAGATTTTATTGTTTATCTTTGACATTAAATTGCTTAATCCTAATTACATTGCTAATTATATGATTCTAAATTATATTGCTTATCTGCCCCAGAAACTAAAACAATTATCAATATAGTCAGCAGGCAATTTTCTCTTTAAGCTGTCTCAATAAAAAATCTAGGTTCTTCCGTTTCTGAAATCCTCCTCCAATGTTCCATGTCTTCTTCTCACTGAGTCCTGTGTAACACGACTACTCTCCATTGTCACACTGCCACCCTGCCTATCAAAGCTGACTGTGGAGCCTCTGAGCTCTAAGGCTTGGGTTTATATTATATCCTTGATGATGGATATTATTATTCCAGTGACTTTAAATGAATTGCAAATACTTTCAATCGTTAATAAAAAGTACTACTTTCTTTTCTTTCTTTCTTTTCTATCTTTCTTTCTTTCTTTCTTTCTTTCTTTCTTCTTTTTTTTTTTTTTTAATTTTGGCCTAAACAGTCAAATCCCTATTGAAGAATCGTAAACACATGTGGTAGTGACTAACAGACACTTAAGGCAGTGGCAGTGTGCAGATCACAGATGTGCCCCAGGGTAGTTTGCATCACTGAAAGCCTTAAAAGATCTGTCAGAGAGATAGCTCAGTGGCATAAGCACTTACTTGCCTGGCAAGCAAAAAGTCCTGTTTTGATCTCTGGTCTTAAATAAATAAATAAATAAATGAATAAATGAATAAATAAATAAATGTTTGCCAGCATTGATTTAGGCATGCATTCAAGAATATAAAACAAAGCACAGGGATTGAGGTTTGATCCCTGGAGCCACATGTCTCACCAACCCCGCCCCAGAGTAGGCTGAGCTAGCCAGAGTCTGGGAATGGTGGCTCAGGCCTGAAATTCCAGTGCTTAGGAAACTGAAAGAAGGAAGACCAATTGAGTCCAAGCTTCGTAATGAGACTCTGCAAAAACCAAATACATTAAAGTAAAAAGAAAGGAAGAAAGAAAGAAAAAGAAAGAAAGAAAGAAAGAAAGAAAGAAAGAAAGAAAGAAAGAAAGAAAGAAAGAAAGAAAGTTTCAAAAATAAGAATATATTGGATCCCTGGCTTTGCTGTGCAGGTCCTACCCCTGCGGCAAACTGAGACAGCCATTGAGACTGGGCGTGGTGACGCACACCTGTAATCTCAGTGTTTGGGAGGTTGAAAAACAGGAGGATCACTACAAGTCTGATCTGTGTAGTAGACCCTGTACTAAATACACATTAAAAAAACAAAAAATAAACAAATAAAAATAAAAAGAGAATGTAGAATTCTATAGCTTCACATAAAAGTAGAGAAAAAGATTTCCATTATGTCCATATCTAGCCATCTTCATATATTTACTTATCTCTCTACATATATTTTTAATCCCTATCTGTCCCCTTCTCTCACATACATTTATACAATCTTTGAATCTTTCAGCTGTTGGGCAGATACTTACCCAGTTTTTTTGTACATAGAACCAAATGTTGACCTGGACTTCAATTTAAAGTAAGTAAAGGATAAATCTTATATTTAAATTTACATGCATAATCAATTGGAAAAAATATATATTATCTTCACTCCTAATACTAGTTGAATTCATCTATAAATACATAGAGTCAATATGCAAAGGAGTTGGACTGGTTTTTCTAGAGAAATCACTTATCAATCCGGTTTTATTCTAATAATAATAAAAATGGTACACTGATACACTGGCTACAGATTTCAGGTGGATTCTTGAAGGTAAGCGTGACATATAATTTGTACAGGAAAATATAACATGTCACTTCTAATAAAGCTAGAAAAGAAATATTGTTTGCCACTAAAAAGCAAATATAGTAGTTACTATATAAAATTGAGCTCTATGCCTAGTTTTTTTAATATTTGTCTATATCTTATATATTAATAAGCCTTTCATTTTGAAATTAAATATTTCTGTGTAATATGCAACTATTTTATTAAGAACAAAATTAATACATTATGGAGAGTAAATTATAGAGGGTTGAAAAATAAAAACTAATTAGATAGATTTTACTTTGATAAAGTAATTATTTATATATTTGTCCACTTACATTTTTACCCTATCTTATACTTGTTATTATGGCTCTTAGCTGGTTTTTATTGGCTTTCCTCAGAAAAATAAGTTTTGGAGTAGATGCTGCTTCTGTGTACATTAAAATCTTTGACAAGACTATAATTCATATCGAACTAATTCCTCCCACAAGAAATAATGGGAATTCAGTTGATTTGTTCTACAATCCCAAAATATTCATATAGAAATGATTATAATACTGTAATAACATACAAAATATACAGAAAATAAATATATTAACCCACACTTACCTGTGAAATCCGTGTCTGGTGTGAGGAAGACAAAGGAGAAAGGGTTACTATATAGGACAGCTTTAGCTATCACTAATGGAGTCACTGCCATCTAGTTGCTCAATGGAATCTTTCCATGTGTGTGTACTTTAGGAATCTATCCAATGACACTTGATTTTTTTCTACATTTGAGAATTTCATGAAAAGGCAGTATTGCATTGTTGTTGAACACATTCATTATTCACATTGCTACAGTTTTATTTGAGTCATGTGTTTCATTAAACATTTTCAACATTTCTGACATTTTACACTTTTCCCTCATCTCACTTAAAATGAGGAATTCCTCTGCCTTTTTCTCCTGTTTGTCTACAGATAAATTCTCCTCTATAAGCTCTTAGTATTAGGAGGTGATCACTCACAACCCCACAGAGAAAAGGAGAGGGAGTAGGGAGGAGGGGGAGGGAAAGGAGGAGGGAGGAGGGGGAGGGAAAGGAGGAGAGAGGAGGGGGAGGGAAAGGAGGAGAGAGGAGGGGGAGGGAAAGGAAACTTTGGTTCACTTGTGATCATGTAATATTCAGAACCATGTACTACCCTTTTTCTAAAGTGTAGCTTCTTCATTAAACTTTATTAAAATGTTTACTAATCTTCAAAAATACAGAACAAATTACTCAGAGTCCAAGGTTCTATACTTATCTCTTAAAGTTGACCTATGTATGACACAGGATGTCAATATTTATTCTTTTATTAAAGCATATTTTTCTTTTTTATGAATTTCTCTGTCTTTGGTGGGTATGTAAACTTTTGCAACTACTGTGGAAATCAGCATGAAGATTCTACAATACACTAAAACTAGAGGTTCTGTCTAATCCACCTATTCCCTTTCTTGGTATTATCTAGAACAGTGGTTCTCAATCTTTCTAATGCCGTGACCCCACAGTACAGTTCCTCATGTTGCGGAGACCCCAAACCAAAAAATAATTTTGGTGGCTACTTCAAAACTGTAATTTTGCTACAGTTATGATTCAGAATGTAAATACCTGATATGCATCATGTATTCATTCGACCCCCTCCGCAGTCATGACCCACAGGTTGAGAACTGCTGATCTAGAAAGAATTAAAAACATCATACTACAGTGATATGTGTACATACATGTTCATAGGGGCACAGTTCATAATAGTTAAGTCTTGAAAACAGACAAAATACACTGCAAATGATGAGTGGATAAAGCAAATGAGATCTACTACACGGTGGAGTACTACTGTGCCATAAAGAGAGAAAATTGTGAGATATTTCTAGGTGAATGGATGCACCTTGAGACCATGCTCTTAAATGAAATAAATTGAGCACACACATGTGAGAAACTGAAAGGGTAAGTGAAGATCAAGCTGTGCACTAGACACAATGAAACAGGAAGAAAATATTCAAAAGGTGGGAAGGGGAAAAGAAATTTCAGATATCTCTGGAAATTTATTAACAATTTCGATCTGAGCATGTCTTTCTATTTCCTCGCTCATCTTAGGCATGTGTTCCCCACATCTGTTAGGACTTATTCCATTTGTATATCCATGGAGAGGAGTCATGGACAGTAGTAAGAGAAATTATTGTATATTTCTTACTCAGTACCTGAGTGAACTCATTTGTCTAGGTTTTTCTAAAATGAAATGACTTTCCTTTGTTTTATAGTATTTTAAAAATAAAATTGAATTTCTTTGTTACTCCTGACAGGTTAATTATATGTGAAGTAGTGTAAAAAGTGGTGATGAAAACAAAACAAAACAAAAACAAAAAAAAAACAAAGATTAAGTTTTTAAAAAATGTACAAGGGGAAATTTATGTGTCAGTAATTTTAGAGTTTATATTAGTTTGCTTTTCATAATTCTGTTCTTGGAATTTGTGTAAGTCATTCATTTTTATATGATACAGTTAAAGATGGACTCTAACATTAAAACTCAAAGTATTTTTATTATCTGTGTCTCTAGGAAAAGTCTTATAATGGAAAAGGAAGCTAAGCTACAAAGTTTTCATTTTTCTGTCTAAGCTTGGGTACATATTTCTTGCTGGGCACTTATAAATCAGCAAAGATCTCGCTCTCTAGATGACATTTAGTGACACTCTCTTTAAACAAACCCCTCTTCTCCCTGAGAGTCTCCTTCCAGAGCTGAAGCAAGCATAATTCCTCGTGTCTTTATTAAAGAACACTACGGTCCAGAAATATATACTGACTACTTGCTCCAAGATGTAACAGCACCTAGAAGACAAGACCCTGGGCAAACCAGAAGCTCAGATGTTTCCCTAATGGGTTCTGCTCAGCTAAGTCTCTCTTGTCTTGGATAGAGTAGGCGGTGACAGCTACAAACAAAATGAACCTAAACCAGACTCTTTCCTTAGCTTCTGAATAATAGGTACTCTGTCCCAGTCATGACAAACTAAGATATGCCTCAAATGTCAAATCATTTTAGTAAATATCATTAGCCAGGTCCTAGAGATCAGTTGGGGCTATCTGTTCTCACTTCATTTCCCAAGTTTTTGTCTTAGCTAGTTTAGAGGGGAATGACAAAATAGTCTAGAAATCAGGCTTTGAGAATTATGCTGTCCTGCATACCTGTCCTGAAATTCCTTCTCTTACAAAGACATAAACACCAGAAAGGAAAATAATTCCCTATTGTTAGGGAGTAAAATAGAGAGGAAAAATAAAACACACACACACAAAAAAATGAAATTAACTCTTGAAGACTTGACCTGAATGTGGTAGTAGAAGTAGCAGTAGTCCTAATAGAAATAGCAACACTATTAACTGCAATAATAGAAATATAAGTAACTCCTTTGTGGAGCTGTTCATGCTACACATACATGTGTGAGTCTGTGTCAGCATTAAGACTCCACCTCACCCTTTCTGCTAGCTTTTTCTTCTGTTAAGGCAGTTACTTCCCCTCACTTGTCTTGCAGCCTGCTTAATTTACACTCTTCGCATGCATCTGTCACTTCCTCTTCATCTGAGACTCCTTGTAGACAGGATCCACTTATACTTTTTAAAGTTATGTATTAAATTTAAAAAGTCAGTCGTTACAGTCAAAGGGAGAGGATGGTTTAGGGATATTGTTAAATTGGTTGTAATACATAAGAACTTCCAGCATTATTTGAGAGAATCAGAAACACAAAGTGTAATTTGTTCAATTTTATAAGCTACAAATGTTGTTAAGGCAAATACCTTCACTTAATTACTCAGTTGTTTCATCTTCAAAAATAACTATGTCTAATAAGAATTTCATGATAATTAAATGATTAGTCATGTCAATGTGTAAGGAACTCTCTTGAACGGTTAGCATATTCTATATGAGTGTTAACATCATTAGTTTATTAAACCATTTCATTCTAGAGTTAAATTCAAGTAAAACATTTTTTTAAATATTTGGGTCCAGACGCTTGAACCATGTATGTCCTGATCCAAAATCACAAACTCTGCAGTTCATGTTCTTAGCATAGGTATCTCTTGTGATGTACATAGCCTAATGATTTTATCTCTACTAAAAATGGAAAACAATTCCAAAAAACATATATTTTATTTCTAGGGCATAACATGCTTACTCTGACTGGAATCCAGATAAATACCTGGCAAGATTTATATTTTATTTTGTTTATGTTCTACGTAGTACAAAAGATAGCATGACTAGATTTGGAAATCTTTTCTTTTTTTTTCTTTTCCCCTTTCTTTTCTTTGAAAG